>VKKT01001997.1:53734-66304 GCA_008038995.1 Haliotis laevigata | reverse complement strand
CCCGGGCCTTCGGCGTGACGAGCCAACGCTTTAACCACTAGGCTACCCCACCGCCCCCTGCAAATAAGAGAAAGGTCTGGTTATCGGATCTGCAAATTAGCCTGTGGCAGTGGTGTAAGGCTGGGTGCTCACTGTGCCAGAGTATGAAGCTCCTAATTACCACCCGACAATGCTCTTTTTCTTCCTCAATTCTCAACGTGAGGAGTCAAACAAGGCTGATTATTATCTACAGCAGAGATCAAAAATAAATTATTGACAGTACTTTCCACTGGAAAAACGGTTTCATTCCAGTACTTTTCCCAACCTACATTAAAGGCTATGGTTCCGTGAAACTGGGGGTGTGGGTGGTTTTTTTTGTTTAACCATACTTTCGTTTGTTGCTGGAACAATACATCCTAATCCTAAAACAATTAAGAATCTAAAAGTCTTGTGTAAAGGAACTGAAGAAAATGGACCTGTCCCCAATCACCTGCAAAGAAAATTGCTATTCATGTCTCTTTTTTTCCTTACTTGACAAACCATTGTGGCCCTCATCTCACAAGATGTATGTGAATCACACCTGTCAACAAAGTAACATTCACAGATGCCTTGAACACTTATTTTGACACTGATTTTAAGGGTCAAGTTAGGGGGTCGGCTTATCTATGAGATCTGATTTATCTACAGTAACATATAGTAGTCAAAAATCCCCCTCCAAACACAATACCCTCTCCTACATACCAAAGATAAAATGCCTTCCAGCTCACACCTCTGTGAAAATTGGAAGAAAATTATATCACTGTTTTGTGGCCCTACATTTACACCTCAATTTCTCACATGCTTCATCCTTACTAAAAAAATGCCTATATGTGGGTGTCCAGCACAATTGTATTTCGAATTGTAGAAAGTGGAAGGAGACAAAACCAAATAAATACAAAACAATTTACATTAAAACCAAGACAAAATGTGGGTGTACAGCATACACTGATAGTGTATATGAATCCACAGTGTGTTAATACACCAAATTGCCTCGATGATTCTGTAAAAAAAAGGCTTACAATGAAGCATTGGTTCAGGTCAGTTCATATTATAATACTGATTCACTCTTGTCTAAAATTTCCTTTCTGAATTGGTAATATTACAGAGTATATGTTTTATGAAGAATTTACAAAATTGTCATAATGCCAGTACTACCTTGGAATATCACAAACCTGTCAAATTTCTTCAAAACATTATTATGCAAAAATAAAGCACCTATTGTAAAGAGTCAGTTTCATGGTTCCTTGTAGGTTAAGACAACGGTACCCTACGTTAAGATTACTGCAGCAACTTGTCACCAAGTTACATGTGACAGTTCATCCTGTTTGGCAGGATATACTTTAGACATTCTGTATGCATAGACTCTGAAAACCTACACCAAATCAAACTTTATCCCTTGACTTCAAGATGGTCACACTCTGAAACTGATTGTTTAAGGATTGCATACAGACCTCACACAATTATTTTGGCATCATATGGATTCCAGACAATGTTTTTCACCAGCTTACGAATTATAAGCCATGAACAATAAAAAAACAATAATACCTGCACAATTGTAGTACATATCACTGAACAAAAGCCAAATATTTGATATTACTCTAAAAGTGAGCGAATGTTGTGTTTGCCACAGCAAGAAACAATCCTGCAATGTGTAAAATCCATTGAGTGTGAGTGAGTTTAGTTTTACGCCGCTTTAACAATATTCCAGCAATATCATGGTGGGGGACACCAGAAATGGGCTTCACACGTTTTACCCATGTGAGGTATTGAACCCGGGTCCTTGACATGACGTGCGAACACTTTAACCTCGAGGCTATCCCAACGCTTCATGTAAAATCCTTGCAAAGCAATCCAGAAGTTTGACAGCAAGAGCAATTCTACATAATTATCAAGGTCAAACATTAAGCACCCTTTTTCTGCCTTAGAATTTAAAAGAAAAGTTAACTCAATTCAAAGATGACATTTTTCCACATGTCAACAGATTTCATAACATAAAGGGTGGCCTTTGTGGAACAAGGTATTACAATAAATGCAAACATCATGTAGACCACCCGATCCAGCCCCTGGTTACGTTTTAAGAAAAAGAAATTCTCATCCCTGTTAATATCTAAAAGCAGCATATTCAAAAACCTAACCATTTACATAGCATATGTGGTCTTCATTTCAAAGGAACAAATGATGGAAATAAATATTCACTATGTACTTGACATTTTATGTTGTGAATGGATATGACTATTTCCACAAACCTGCCCATCAGGTTTCTACACAAAGCACGTGAACACAATGCATCCAATATTTATCCAACATAGACAAGGACCTTCTGTTGTCAGGTAATGCTTTCAATACATGTATGATGCGGCTGTAGAACAAGCAGGGTTGACCTTTAAGAGACATCAATGTGCAATGCAGCTGTGTAAAACATCGGGGTTTCGTATTACAGGTGGGCGGCTCGCCATAAGCAAATCCCACTTTCAACAGTCGGGCTGCTACCCTTCCCATCATAAACTTTCATTCCTGGCAGCAATCTGTGCAAGTTTTGAAGCCTGGTAAGTAACTATTGTCCATATCACATAGCAGGTGCTCTGTAGTGTTGTATAACAAGCTTATGTGTTTACTCAAGGTTATAATCTGTCAGTTAATCCGAGTGATCATTGGTCTACAAAATAATGTTTTGTCACATGTACCTACATGTGTGGCATTTATCGTTTGATTCTCAGGTCTGTTGTATGGTTTTGATGTTTCTCGCTGTGTGTATGATACAAAATGCTTGCACAGTTCTTACAATTCTTTACACTCACGATCATACATTTTTTTTAGATTTAGATTTACCATATTTTTATACACATATATCATTCTTCCGTCACCATAACTGTTAAGTTTTGACAGATGAAATATAAAATTGTTGTGGAATATATATTTTTTCCCATGAGGTGTTACACTTCCAGCTGTGTAAGTTACTTGGATCAAGAAACAAATCATTTAAGCATGACCAAACAAGATCGCTACTGTAAAACAAAAAGGACCTAACACAGGGAAGTGTTATGGTGGACCTTTTCAACTTTAGACAGAATATCCAACCATTTAATCTTGTTATCCGATATCATTTAACGTATCTCAGTATAACAGGATCTCAAATACACAGCTATGATCTGTGTTGTTAACTGTTGATGCGACCCACTAAGGAATACTACAGTTCATCTATTTATGACAAGAATTGCTTTAGGGAGCTATTCGAATAGCCATGAGAGAGTTTGGAACATTGGGACACTGTAAACTCACGCTGCTAAATCAGGAAAATCAATAATTTTTCCCTCCTCAAATAAACAGGATAGTGTTACATCTGACATTTACACTGCAGGGGTACAGAACCGGTTCATGTATTTTTTATTCAAATTGACGGAAAGAAATCAATTTGTGGAGATCTTTACCGACCCTGGAATTAAGGTTTCAATACTCATGTTTAAAGAGGCTCTGCAATCTAACCATGTGCTGAAGTAGTGTTCTTTGATTCGTGTAATATGTGACAGTGTCTGTTGAAAGCAACACATAATGAATAAACAAAAGACACATGTGATATGTGATCAAATTAAATCTGACTTCTTCAAGATTAGGGCTACACGGAAGCGGCAATAGGTTCTCAACTGTTCACACAATTCAATACCCTTCCTGCTTCGTTAAGGAATTAATAATTTTTATAATACTGTTTTAAACCAAAATTCCGAAGAATTGGCATATAGATTTCATGAATCATGAAAATTTAAAACGTTTTGTACATTAAGATCTGGATAGGAAAGGTATGGAAATTCTGCTTGAGGTCCACACATGCAGCACTATCAAGAGCTATCTTAGGCTTTATTATTAAGCCCTTTTGCACTAAGGCATGTACCAATTTCACAAAAATGCATTCCAAGAACAACAGACATATTACTGAATTCAAGTAATAAATATCAAATGATGAACATGTTTTCATGAAACATTGAAATAACCTAGAAAGCTATTTGGGTTCACAGACAAATCTTTGCATGTGTGTAATACATTAACATAACGGTTCACACGGTGCCTTGTTTCAATCAAACACTCAATTACTGCACCTTTTCAAACTCATATTTATATAAACAGTAGTGAATTGACTTATACCAAAAACATTGAAACAAAAATTAATCAACAATAGTCACATGGTAATCATTCACCCCAAACACACTGTATTCCGTAAAATAGATTTTTTAAAAACAACAAAAACATGAAAATATTGACTTGCATATGTAGATTTTCAGTCTTTGTAGCAGTGCTCATATATGTTACAGACTGGTTTTAACAGCAAGGACAGAGTTTGTTCATTGGAGCATGGTGCTTCATGTGGCAAATATGGTACTGCAGTAAAAATTCCTTCTTCATTCAGGCTTCCAGCAGCTGACAAAAACTCACCACGCTTCTTAAATAAAATGAAGTTGAGACCCTTGTGATGATTCTTTCAGTAAGCCTTTGACAATAGAGTGTTACATTATCCTGGCCTGGCTGCCATTGATATGCTATTGATTCCAGTGTTTTACAACACACTCAGTTTTCTTCAGTCAGTGGATTTAACTGCAGCTTAGACAGAGCAGTTCATTTGCTACTGATCACCATTCCTCAACAGCAGCTTCCAGGAACATGATACACTAGTAATGAGAAATCTTCCAGACTGTCGAGACATGAATGAACATTTGTGTTCTGAGCATGTAGATTTCCTAATCACTTAGATGACTTTAGCCACAAGTCTGAAGCCAAAGTCTAGTAATATTCTCAGCTGATAAATAGTCCACATAAGATTCTACTAAAAATGATCCTGATCACCAAATTTGGAGTCTCCTCTCAAATGTTTTGGGCACTGACTGTTAAGTTAAGAGAATATTGATGGAGGCTCCAAGAGTGTGAAAAAGAAACTGAAATCCTATGGACAGTACTGTGGGGTTTGTCTGTCACAAAACGGACAAAATTGTATGGACTGTACTTTGGAGTTTGGCATTTTGACAAAATATTTTCAGGGCACAAAACTGACAAAATTGTAAAAATGTGTTGAAAACAATTCCTTAATATCCGGAAATGAAAACAGTAAAACATTTGACAAGGCTCATCCCTCTCAGCTCTGCTGGTATTGCTGCATATAATCATTAAGGTTAAGTAAACTCGAGTTCATCTGCTCAGAGATAAGGAGATATAGAGGCTTCAATGCTTAGTTTTAGATTACCACATTAAATTAACTGTTTAAATAGCTATAAAATGATGAAAATATTAACTCTAAAACATAAATGTTTTAATAAAATAGTCCTTTATCAATTTGATTGTCAAGAGCACTCAGTTCAGAATCCTAACTATATCCCCTGAATACCAATTCCCCTGACACTAGCGACTAATGCTGGCATATGTGCTGTTCTAAATTTGAAAAGAGGTAAAAAAAATAAATAAAATAAAAATAAAAATTGTTTCCATCTGTGACATTGGTCCCTTTTTAAACTGTGATTTCAATTCTTACTTTTACGTCTGCACGTCTGAATGTTATTACTTTAGGCAGCACCTCAGCCATTCTCTGGTGTCATTCCTCGTTTGGTTCATTTTACCAGCCGTTATGACTCAGCACGTGCGTTTAATTGTTACCCAACAGCTGTGTGACTGTGATCTACGAAACAGACGTCTATTTCCTGGAGAGTCTGAATTATTTGTATCGCATCTTCTTCAAGAAAACATCCCTTCAGCATTTCTGAGTGGATCCAGGTCTGTTTACATTGAAGGTTTGTTTAGTTGTTGATTTTGATAATGTTGACAAAAGACAGATAAATGCCTTTCAGTATCTGTGGTATACTTACTTATTCAGACAAAGCATTCATGAGCCAATATAATTAGGTGTTTCGTGAGATAATACATTGTCCTCTGGTCCCTCAGGTGACATGTTCATGAGACCTCTGGGTTGTAAATAAACCAATGTATCCCTCAAGACCGGTAGATAACGTAATGTATATCTGGTTTCCTAAATATCCTTTGTGAAGTAAATCAAACATACTGGAACTGAGAGTCTTTTGTACTCTTCCACATCAACCGATGTTGTTAAGTTGTTCAAACTACTGGTGATCTGTGTAAACGATGTATTTGAAAACACTTTACCTCTCCAATAATCCAGGTGAGGGGGTAAGTAGGATAGAACCTGGGACAGAAGCAGCTGTTAAGCCAACATACAATATTCATTCTTTCCTGACAAGTAAACAGATGTTTTATATTTATCAATAGACAGGTATAGTTTAATCTATACCGTACTGAAGACAATGTTCAAAATTATCTCGTTCACCCATAAGTGATCTTCAAAAATGAAATTATTAAATTAGTTTTTCTGTTAAAAGCATTGATAGCTTTTAGGGGAAAACTACTGATGATTTTTTTGTCACTTCTCTTGTACCATTTTCCATGCTTAATATTTTTCACGTGGAATACACTGAACATATTTTTTTCCATTCAACTTGGAACCAAATCAAAATAATAAACAAACTAACTGCTGTAAATCTGACATGGGACCATTATGACAGTGGTCAGCATGAATAAGACTGTAGATGTAAAAACAGTCAACGTTTTGGCAAAAGTTTTGTTTATTTTTTTATATATACACTTCACTTCAGTTTTCAGTCATACCTATTAGATGAAAACCCTTAGACTTTCCTGCCCTGGTTGAACAGGCTTACCAGTTGTCAAGAACTTGTTTAATAATATTTGCATGTATGTGCATTAAATCTTCTGTCAGGGGAACAGTATATTATGGTATATGTGCAAACACTTGTAAATACAAACCATCATCATAAACCTTTATAAGGTCAATCAACTGTCACAACCATGTCCAGTCTGAACATGTGACGTTAAGTGTTTCACTTCCCTGCAAGTCAACAGAAATATGAGGTAGCTGAGTGTATGACAGTTTACAATCTAACAAGTTTCTTGGACACAAGACCAAAGGATGTAATATCAAAACACTATGACTTCATGATGTCCACACAGGCCAACCCACAGACTTGTACAGGTTCTTCAAATAACTAGATCTAGTAAAAGCAATAATGAAGACTCTTGCAGGAAGGTGTAATTTATTGGAAACTTTAGTATCAATATATCGACTCCAAAGTATATGATATACCAAAATTGATCAATAATTTAAATTATTTATTCTGGATATGTATAGATAAAACTAAAATATACCCTATGAAGATCTGCACCTAATCGATTTAATGCAAAATATGAACTAGGCTGATCCTTCTCATTGTTTAACTGAACCAAAGTAATCTCAGCATATTAAAATGTTTCTCTTGCAGTGAATTATCAATTTAACATCGATATTCATAACTTTGTATTAATACTGTAAGAATTTATCAATAAATGGGTAATGTGATATACAATTACATCGCCACTTGCAGCAGGCTTAACCACCCCTGTAACATAGGGATGGTACTGGAATCATGTCATGGAGCAGCAACATGACTGCCATGTTCACTGTTTTTGTCTTAATACTGATCTTCTGAATTCCAATGTGGATTATGTTTTGATTATGAATCAAAGAAGTGTGAAAAAGGATATGTTAATAATGTACAAGAGTCTGATAAATAAAATACTTAAGATCAGTGAAAAATGTGTGCACCTATAGAGCATAAGAATGCATACGGGAGTGTATAGGTGTCACGCAAATGGAGCCGGCTAAGTTCACAATTGGAAAATAGTGTCAATGGGAAGAATTATCAATGATTATCAATATAAAAATAGTGTCATCGACAATATCATACATAAACGTTTGTGGTGAAGTATGGTTTTATTTCCTTAAACAACACGTAAAGGTAGGTTTTTATTCACGGACTGTGCAGGTTCTTGTCACACACCAGTTATGTGAAATATGTCAATTTCTTTTAGACATTTTTGGCATTTTAGCTCAAGTTACTTTTTCAATATTTATAAATAATCAGTCAAGGGTGTAGCGGCAATATAGGCAAAAAGGCAATTGCCTACACATAATTTTGTAAAAAAAAATATTAAATAAAGGAAATGATAAATTTGAAAGAAAAATGTTACAGGTGAATATATTTCAACATGCTGAAAACATGGATATGTACGTATAATAATTGCATTCTAAACATTTTGCCTGCACATAATAATTGGCTCAGATATGCCCCTGTCAGTCAATATTTAGTTTATAATGTTTAGTTAAGGTGATCTATATTGGTAGCCAGACCTACACTCAAATGCATACACATGCAGGAATATTTTGACGTATTCACCACTGTGTGATATGGTAATGCATTACCCTTTATTATGCCTGTTGACAAAATGATGTGTTACATGTAGCTAAACTCCAATGTTCAAGAGCATTAATTGACTTTGATATACAATTAGGGGCAAATAATGACTACGCTTTAGGTATCCAATTTTACCTAGACTTGTTCAGTCAATGTCTTAATATTTTTGGATTGTGGTACATGTAATTACAAATTTGTGTTATTTTGGCAATTTAATCTACACTTATTTGCACAAATCTTTACATTAAAGGTTTCAACTACAAAAATCTAACAAACATGCTTAGAATGGGGTTTCAGCTGGAATATATGATGTGTGGTAACATTAGAGTTTTAACAAGGAATTTCAGTCTTATTTAGAACACTTTTCTTATAAGTTGACATAAAGATTGTTTATAGTCTAAACGCACTGCAAACACCTCATAAACAGAGCAATGTCTCCCCTGACAAAAATAAATGAATAATCTCACTGTAAACATGTAAAACAGCAAAAACACACAACAAAAATGCCAAATATGATGAAACCTATTCAGTTACATCTTTTACATATTGACGACCCAACATGCTTGAGGAAAATGGAATGCAAAAGATCTGTAAACCATGAAACATAATGCAAAAGGTACCTCGACTTACTGCACCGGACTGTATGAATCCAAACTCATTCTACTGGACACAGCTTCGCATTGACATTTGTGTCAGCTGAGTACAAATACTGCTGATTACACTACAATGTTCTGGTAATTGGCTCAGTTATGTAATTATAATAACGTCTGAATGGTGTCCTCAAGCCACTTGTCTAACTGCTCAGAGCGAGTGGCTAATTGTTTCCATGTTTTACATGTCTGTCTGTGCTAAGCTCTAACCCAAGTAAAGAATATTTATAAATGAAGTGGATGAATATGGATATTTATCCAACCAAGTGCACTATGAGTGAGTGAGTTTAGTTTTACGCCGCACTCAGCAATATTCCAGCTAAATGGCGGCGGTCTGTAAATAATCGAGTCTGAACCAGACAATCCAGTGATCAACAGCMTTAGCATCGATCTGCACAATTAGGAACCGATGACAAGTCAGCGAGCAAGTGCACTATGACAATATCACAGGTGTACATATTTATCCTGTCAACAGCACTATGGTAATATCACAGGTGTTAGCATGTCAACTAGCCATAAGTTTCCCCAGGAATATCTGGTTGAATTAATGTTTTGATTAACTGCAAGACAGGATACAAGTCACAGACCCAGTCTGACTCTCTGTAGCCAAACATACGACATTAATATTTTTCTAATGCCAGTCTTGGGTCACAAAACGGAACCTCTTTGATCCAAATATGCACTGTCCTACCTTGGCACAGATATGGAGGATGAATCCATGTACTCTTGGTCTGCCCCCCATGTTCATCTATTCTGACTAAATGTATACCACTTCAGTGTAGAACAATCCCAGTATGGTTACCTTTTTCCAGCTACATGTATTACAAAATGTCAATAAATATTTAATCTTAAATGAGGCCAAATGTTTTGATCATATAAGGCCAGACCAATTTTATTTCTTGTTTTACGGATCTGCTGGTCGTATTTTTTCAAGAATAACCAAAAAATAAAAATTAATTTTCCCCACTAAAAAATAAAATCCTAATGTTTTTATTAGCCCAAACTGTACACTTTTTAAGGTTATTTTTTCCCCCATATACACTTCATTAATTGCCAAAAGTGAAATACTTTCAGTATTTAGAAGGAATATTACTTAGACTGGTGATTTTATTTTTATTTTATTTCCCTTCTACCTTTAGGTTTTCTGAGGACAAAAATCCATAAAACAAGAGATAAAATTGGTCTGGCTTAATGATTAAATGTTAGTATGGCTATGAGTAGGATGGAGGTCATGCTATGCTTTGCTCATTAATGTTATAATGTTATTAACGTACTATTGTCATTATCAGGGTTTTACCTTGCCGAACAACAGAGCTCAGAGGAACACCCCCATTAAATTTGTTTAGGGTTATCTTACAGGAAATAAATTTATTAAATGGTGTAGTGTGCTAAACCATTGGATTTAGTAATTCTTTCAATTAAAGAAACTTTATAATTCTTGAAAAGAATTTGGTACCATGAATGTCTTTGTACATCCACCATGACACAACACATACATATATCTTCGGCATCAATTCTTAATATTTGTGAGTAAGCTGAACTAATAATAATCCATAATACAACACCGAATAAATTCAACCAAAACTTATCCCAAGATCTACATGTGGGCCAGTTGTTTCACACCTTTTCTGCAGTCTGTAATATACAGATACAATGTTTCTTATCTTTGTAAACCTTCAAATGTTGAGTGAAAACAGCTTGTGGCTCATCCCTATTCATCCTGGTATCAATCCTTTTGTCACTGTCAACATGGTGCAACATCATATAACAGACTGTCATTGTTTACCTACAGGGCTCCAACAGCAGAGGTATCAGTGTGGTGTAACAATAGTGTACAAGTTTTATTAGGGAGAATCTGTTCCAGGACTGTTGCGTGAAACCAATATAATTCTGAATACACAGCTTGTGATTCTGTGTCATTTGATGCACATACCATGGAATCTATTTGGTGTTTATGCTCCCATAAACAGAAATATAAGTTGCCAGGCTAACTGACACTACTGTTCCCTGACTGCCTGAAAATTGATGACCAGAGTTTCTTTGGGAAAAAAGCATTATCATAAACTAGGGTCTTGTGACACAGTACTTAACACTGCGCAATGACAGATTGATGTCTGCTGGTCTTTTTGTTTGTTAATGATAAAAAAAACAGTCAATGTAGTTGTTAATGTCAACACATTTCCTTTGAAGAATTGACTTGGGTGTAATTTTGCATTTATTGAAGAACACATATGTGAAAATCTGCAACACTGAGTTTCATATTTCTGCCTGTGTAAATACAAAATATATTGCAATCAATTCTTAAAACATAAATAAAAACAAAAATAAAAATTTCCAGTGTAAATGGATTTACTGCTGCACATTTTCTCCAAATGATTGCAGATTTTGGTACCAAGATAATTTTCTTTTATCAAGATAATGTTTCAGCAGGATAAACATACTTAATGAATACAAATATATATAACAAATATTGGAGTCAACAAGACTTAGAGACATGTTTTACTGATAGCAGGTAAATACTGTTTATCAATTTGTTTGCGGAAAAGTTTGTTTTTAAATTCTAATTTATCAAATACGTTTGTATAAAAATTACAGAAATGGCTGATTTATGGGCAAATATGACATTTTCAATATGGCTACCATGCAGTCATGTTTAAGATCAAGTCAGAAGATTTTTCAGAGACACCTTGTCTGTACTCTTTCAAGTATCAGTTTTATAACCTTCCTTGTTTAATGAGATAATGAAAAAGCAAACCAGGAACTTGTGTAAACTGAACTTTGAACATAAGCAAACAGAAGGGACCCAAACTGTGCATTCAACTTCAGATAATAGTTTTTAAGAATTTACATCTATGGTTTAACTTCCTGTTTCAGCCTTTCAGTCATTGGATTTGGGGAGAGATTTATGGATATACAACTTCTTTATTATTACTGTAAGCGACATTTCGGTTTAACTGCTCACACCATTATCAAGCAAATGAAGTTGAATCACTGGCATATTTAGAAATTCTATATTCTGCCAAAACATTTCTCAGATACATTTCATCATGAGCATGTATACTATCAAACATAGTATATTCTAAAATCAGATTCAATTTACCCTTTAAAGTTTCATAGTAATATGGAAGGGCTGAATTGGTGAGTGAAACATGTAAAACAGGCGACAAGTATGAAACATAAGGACTTCATACCTGGTGGTTTAAGTTCAAGCTTTTGGTATCTAGGTTTATCACCCTGTCAATATTTCTTCTTCCCAGGTAGAAATCTGTGCCAGTACCCGCATTACCCGGGTTGGTTGGTTGGTTTTTGTTTAACGCCGCACTCACCCATTATGGCCATATTCCAGCTATATGGCGGCGGTCTGTTTAATAATCGAATCTGGTCCAGACAATCCAGTGATCAACAGCATGAGCACTGATCTGACCACTGGTCAGCATGCCTGACCACCCGATCCTGTTAGTTGCCCCTTATGACAAGCATAAGGTACCTGAGACACATGACACTGACAGTCAGATATCTGCTGATACTAGCTAATATTATGATTGACTGACTGAGTTTGGTTTTACGCCGCTTTGAGCAATATTCCAGCAATATCACAGCGGGGG
>VKKT01001996.1:226281-244273 GCA_008038995.1 Haliotis laevigata | reverse complement strand
TCCGTTGGAGTTGCGAAAGGAGCTGTTGAGGAATGTTGTAATAGAGGGAGTTGCAGTAATCAGGTTTAGAGAGAACAAGGCTGGTCGTTAGAAGCTGGGCGGTGTTGAAGTCTAAGAGGGTTCGGATCTTGCTAATATTGAAGATATGATAGAAGCATCCTTTGCTGAGTGATTTGATTTTCTAATGACATTGTTGATTGAAAGATGACACCATATTTTAAAATATCGATATTGTTCAATGACAGTTGGATGAAGGTTTCAGTTGTTGGTGGTTGAGTCAAATGATTTAAAAAACAATCAGATCTTTGTTGGCAAATATATTGGACATATGAATAAAATATGGAAATCATCTTCTATGTATGGGATGTTTGACTTCATGATGACCGATGAATTGCTCACTAATACAAAATCTATTACATGCAACAAAATCAAACTTTGCACAGTCACATGAAATCGACAGACCGACTCTGATGATTTGTCTCATAATTTTGGAAACCCAAATAAAAAAGTTGTTTAACAAGCAATCATTATCTTGTAGTCACTTTACGCTACTTCTTACGAGGGCGGACCACTTTCTGGTAGACCAGCCAGGTAACCAACAAGTGTGCGCAGTGAAATTTCAATTTTGCACATCTGGCTCTTCTACCAGCAAGTGGTCCTCCCTTGTGAATACGACAAACCAATCAGAACGCGCGTAATAGTGGCGGTGCTTTGATAAAAATAACCCCGACTACTTATATCGCTTATGGTCTTATGTTATTGTTTTAAAAATCATGAAAAATATATATCGTCAGATTGAAACTACTATGAATGTAGCTAACAGAATTGTGCTGTCTAATGTGAAGTTTTTGATAAGAATCATTCAACTGACTGTGAGAGATTTCAATACACGCACATGAGTTTGTTGACATAACGGTTCTCATTGGTCCAACTGAGTGTATTTCTGGCGATCTTGTGAGCTTGTTGTGTACGTGCACTTTCCACAGTTTTAGGAAATGTAATTATAAATCGCTACGAGTTTCAAAACAATAATATTATATNTGTATGTAACTAATCAACTTTAATCTTTAACATTGGGCATATATTTCACATCTCTGGGAATATTTTTTTCGGTCATTCATATATTTGTCAGCGAATTCATTCAAAATTCCACTTGGGGTATGACAGCAAGGTTACACGAATGTTCAGTTTGAGAAATATTTTAAAAGTCATTTTTGTGTTTCTGCTTTGGGATTTAATGTAACTGTTTTATTTTAATATTCAATAAAACAAGTCGCATTTGTCATTATTAAACCCTTTTCTGAAATATAATTGGAAATGTAAGGTGGACTTCTGGTAACAATTACGTCAGAATATGTCTTTAGCAAACATGTTTTTCTCCTTCTTTTAGTTGTATCAACGAGGTTTAATTCATTAAAATGAATAAACAAAAACAGCAATATCATGTATGAATACTTCGGTGGTATTAAGTACCATTGGAATCAAACAGGAATAGAATTATTGTTCCCGTTTGAAGTAGTTCTGATGTTCCTATGCCAATATAAAATCCTTCCAGAGAGGCAAGAGTCGCTATTCGGCTTTTCCCGGAATAACACGAGTTGGTCACGAATGCACTTTTGAAACAACGTCGCTGATTGCACAGCTAAATCTGATTGCAACCAATCACGAATCCTGAACACCATGAAAGGGCCGTATTAGAACAGAGGTTGGTAGGAAGATATGACTAGTAACCTCTGTGGGAAAGGAATATCATACAGGCCAAAGTAGTGTCGAAAATGTGTGAAATTGTTCCCTTAACTTATGACAGCAATGTTTTCTATTATTCCATGACCCGTAAAATTTATTCTCATACAATTTCAAGTATACATGTATATCAAAATACGTCAGACGTAAATGATTATTCCTATCAACAGCTGAGTAATACATATTAATCAAATTATATGAATTAAAATGGATTGAAGGAAACCATTAAATTTTTTTAGTGAATGAGTCAAACAAATCCTTCCCCCGCCCCTTCCCCCTTTTTCCCCACATGAAAATAGATCCATTGGGTTATTAACTGGGAAGGAACAACGGCGACTACATTCAGGAAGTAGTCCAACTTTATAGGGACGCAAATATACGAAAACTGGGAAGTGTTTCCATCAACTGAAAATGAGTACTTATAGAGTATTCATACATGCATGTAATGTATATATGACCTCCATTCGATACATTAAACATAATGTTCTTACCAAAAGAAGAATTTTCTTTAACTGTGGAATAGTAATATATCTGCGAGAAGACCGGTGGATTGTCGTCAATGTCAAGTATTGTCACATTGAAGTATTGAGTAGCTGTGGCTCCGGACGAGTCAGTCACTGTAATGGACAGGTTGGTCAGTTGGGTGACCCCCGCGGTGCCATCACGGTCAATCCGATTTGCAATCTGTAGCTGATTCGTAGATGGATCAAAGCTGAAATATTTACTGTCGTTGCCTGGGGAGAAATAACTCTGCAATTAATATGCAATCAAACAATACTTGATGTCTATCAATTCCATGTCGAGTATTTGCTAACCGCGTCTTCAACCGGGGTTCGAATCTTCAAACAGTTGAGAAGTACATATTATTCACAATATATCGATTACAAACGGAATGACTAAAACCACTGACTGGTTTGCTCGAGTGATTGAAAAGTCCAAAGTCAAAAACTGACATCTGGCATGCTATAATCAATCACCCACTTCAATATTTTGATGGCTTGAATTGAGGAGAAACGTTATTGTGCTTTCTTTCTCGAACCCTTTTTCCAAGACATTTACTAAACATTAATGACCACCTGTATAGATTATAATCGAGTCATATGCAATGAATTACACATGCAAGAAATCCCTTATACCTGCTGATCGCCCATGAATTAACATCCTTACACTGACGTAACGATGACGTCACTTAACAATACAGTGACGTCATCAAGCAATGAATTGTGTCAGAAGTAGCTTTGGAGCAACAACAATATTACAAACACCGGTTGGTATTAAACAAGTCCAAATACTATCGCCTTTGCTGCATTATAACTTATGATTCATTAAATGGTGGTTTCCAAATCATCTTTGCGAATGCCATTTTGACAAACCTTGCAAGCTGTAGGTGACGTTGTCGTTCAGGTCCCTATCCGAGACAGTAAAGATACCCCCCAGAGTTGTGTTGACAGCCAGCTCTTCCTGGATGGTGACTGGCTCTATGATGGTCAGGACTGGAGCCTCGTCAATGACGTCAGTAACATACACCGTCATCGTCACGTTGGTGTTGAACTTACCATCATCGGCACTGGAATATTTAGTTAATACTCCTTGAGATAAGTCTTCTTCTTAAGTATTTTTTACAACAACATAACATTTTCGGGGCAGCTGAAGTACACTGTTGTAGTATGAAGGGAATAAATCTCGAGTGAGTAAATGTGTGATGCGGTGAGTGAGTGAGGTGTGCCAGCTCGGTGTTGGGTGAAAGCCCAAAACAGACGTTTGGGTGCTAGACGTTTTCCTCTTTGGTTAAATCAACGACTACGCCTATGGTGTTCACAAAAAGATGGTATTTGAATCAAATGACGTGAGTGAGTGAGTTTAAGTTTACGCCGCAATATTCCAGCTATATTGGGGCGATCAAAATGACGTGACTTTATAGGGACGCATCTCTACACAGATACTTAAACGGTTTAGGCACAGGCGCTCCCACTCTATCTGGAAGTTAGTACATAATTATAGGCTAGTGTCTGCATTACGGTGAACAGTATGCTGACACTTACACTCTGTATGACGTTGTATCTTCGAACAGATATTTGCTAAACTCTTTCAGAGGGCTGCGTTGAACGGGCCGTGTTTGTACTTACTTTAATATAACATTATACATTGTTCTTTCTTCGTAATTGAAACTTTGGAGCACCCGTAGGCTTCCATTAGCGACTTGGAAGAAAGCAGTATCGCCACCAATAGTAGAAAACGTCACATCATCACCGTCAATGTCTGTCCCGGATGTAAAGTTTAAGATGACGTCACCCACTGCCATATCTTCAGGGACGGTGACGATACGACTGAGTGAATCAGGTGTTGGTGGGTTATCATTAACGTTGAGAAGTAAGATGGTCACATTCTTCTCAACAGAACGCGAAGGGTCACCACCATCCCTGGCCTGGACAGTCACAGTGTAGTATTCAACGCCACCTGTTGCTTTGTCACGGTCAAGGTTATCTGACACGCGCAGTTCACCGGATATGGTGTCAACAGAAAATGGGGAATTATCACTCATTCCTTTATCTGCAACAGAAATAGGTAAGTCCAACTACGTGAGGTTCCTGAAGAGCAAAATAATGTTAATGAGTTTTGGTTTTTAGCACATATGAGTCTGGGACACGGCCTTCACGCATTTTATCCATGGTCCGAATCGTTACAAGCCTACATTTTAATCACAAGTATACCCCACCTCATCCTTGATATCTACACAACGATACATATTTACAGGAATGACTGCCCCAAACAATTGTTGTAAGAGCAGAGACTGTGTTCAAGAAATATTGTTGTTTTCTTTGCTCCCGGTAAGATATTTATAAACATCTTC
Source organism: Haliotis laevigata (assembly GCA_008038995.1). Lineage (NCBI taxonomy): Eukaryota > Metazoa > Mollusca > Gastropoda > Lepetellida > Haliotidae > Haliotis > Haliotis laevigata. Next base: position 239,679 of record VKKT01001996.1, on the reverse strand, counting down.
ATTCAAACGATATTCAAGAAATATGACATTTCAAATAGTTTTGATTTAGTTCTTTGTTAAGAACAGTTGCTCGCAAATATGATATTATTTTCCCTTTTAGGTATATTTGTAGCGGCCATAAAATTTCCGAGTCCCGTGCTGGGATTCGAACCACGGACCTTCTGATCAGAAGTCGGACGCCTTGTCCACATGATCAAAGAGGTTAACCCCAAGCTAGCCTACCAGTGAATTGATTAAACAGTGCCAGTGTTAGTGTTAACACATGCTAGTTTGGTAATAATAAAGTTTTATACCTAAGTTTAAAATAATGAAGTTTAACACATTAAAATGACATTTATTTACACACTGTTACATATTCAGCAACATACGTTTTTTCATATGTCGAATTTTCCCTCTGTATTGTTGGCACACGCCTTTTGTGACCTGACGCAACTAACTAACGTATGCCGCTAGGAAGTACTAATTGCAAGCAGATCGCATCATGATGTACGTACCTGAGGCTGTATATCGAATGCTGTACGTTATAACGCCGTCTTTGCCTGCATCCTCATCAGTTGCAGCGATCGACATCACAAGCGTTCCTCGTGTTGCATTTTCAAACACACTGATTTGTGATAGAGTCGCATTCTGAGGGTTTGTACCCGTTTTAAGTCCATTCGTTGGCGTCTCCGTTTTCATCGTTGACGTCTCAGTGACGTTACTGACGTTCCCAAGTCCCGGTGTTGTCGCTAATTGTGTTGTGACTTCCGCAGACCCAGACGTAGTCGTGTTCATTGTTGTCGTAGGATTCTCCTGTACTGAGGTTGTCGTAGTCGTCATCGTCGTTCCAGGAGTAGTCACCGCACTGTTTTTCCATTTAGGAGCGTATTCATTGACTGGCAATACCTGCGGAGGTAGACACGAAACTGTTACTTCTTGAATTGGTATGTGCTGTAAAATGCATCTGTTCTTAGTGTACACATTTCATTATGTCATAAGCAGATAATAATAATAAGTAATACCCTGAAGGTAAAAACCTTATCTAATATATTGAACATCGAATGATATTCTAAAATGCAGGGGCAACGTGTATTAGTATATCACCATGGTCACACTTTACTGCAGACGTATATATACAGCTTTGCACGAAATATACGCATAATATTCAACATTTTGAAAAATAGGTTTAGTTCGTTACAACCGTAGTTCGTTACACGCATTCCGACTAAAATGTAAGCAAGTGAGCGGGACCAAAAACAGTTCGTTACATCTGTTATAACCATGTTCGTTATAAATGTAGTTTCTTGTATATGTAATTCCCAAACTGTGCAACTACCCATTATGTGCAATGTGCAATACAGCTTTCCCATTGCTTATCAATTATATTCGATGTAAGAGGCCCAAATATACAGTTATGTAGACATAGAATGACGGTATATATGATTTACTTGATACTGTGGATAATTATGAATGTACAGAGTTGTTTTAGAACACTTATTTGTTCACAGTTAAACGATTCTTCAAATTTTAACGCAATGTCTCTTTTTTAACACAGTAGTTTCGGATATATGTTTTTAATGACGTTTCCAGAGAAAAGGGCAGAGGAATGCTATTCGTCGCCAGCTCAACATTTATTCAGACAGGTAGCTCAACTGTAACCAAATACACGCCAGTTTGACTGATATCGTGGAACATACAGACGTCTGCAATATTTGATTCAGAGGATGAACACTTTCTAGGGACAGAACATTTCTTTATTGCAATATATACGAAGGTTCGGTTCAGATCCTAACACCGTTATCAAGCAAATAAAATATTTGATTCGTTGCGACACCTTTATCATTGACATCAGGAATATCTTGTCTGCAAAATCCACACCGCAGCCCTAAATTCATTGAGTCAATATTTTCTCCAATGACAAAAGAAGAACTCTACTGTTGGACTATCGACACTGACCTCCACGATGACCACCGTGGCTGCAGTCTTGGGGTTGGCACCACCAGAAGTAGCTGTAGCCTTCAGGGTGAGGATGTACTTGTAGTCCTGGTCCTGGAGACTCTCGTAGTCCACGGTGCCCGAAACCGCCAGCTCCAGCCCTCGAACACTGAACATGTTGCCAGCGTCTCCGGACACGATCGAGATATTGAACTGACCGTTCACCCCAGGATCCGAGTCGGAGCAGTTCAGTTGTAGCAGTGTTACTGGAACAGCCAACCAATTGGACTTAGGTGCTCGTAACGGTTTGACAAAAAGGAATGATATATATGCCACAAATAAAGTTAAAGAACCTAACATGACATATTACGTATAATGGAACATGTATACATTTGGTCAACAATTTGCTGTTGTATATCATATGTGTTGGTGTGTGGCACTCCCATTGTTTATCCAATTTCCTGTAGTAGAAATAGAGTTTAGCTTATCGGTGTAGTTCAACATCATCAGCAGTGAGCCAGGATACTTCTTTTGCTACTGACTGTCAACTGTAAGTGTCTCGGCAGCCATAACTTCACCAAAACCATGACTATACCTACACTGTGACGGTGACGACGGTGGGCGGGACTAAGATCAACGACAGTCGCGGCAGTGGTTGTAATCCGACTGTAAAGCTTGATTGCAGGAAACGGGCATAAAACTGAACTATCTTGTTCAAAACATGCGTAACATTGACATTCGCGCGTTTGGATGAGCATGCTGTAAGAGTTAATTGTCATCTACAGGAAGGTACCCGTGAAGGTCCGGGTTAGAATATTGGCCTTCAGTAACCCATACTTGTAGTGAGGGGTGACTAACAGGATTCCGGTGGTCAGGCTCGCTGACTTGGTTGACACGTGTCATCGGTTCCCAATTGCGCAGATCGATGCTCTTGTTGTTGATCACTGGAATGTCTGGTCCAGACCCGATTAGTTAAGGACCGCCGCCATATAGCTGGAATATTGCTGAGTGTGGCGTAAAACTAAACTCGCTCACTCACTCACTCCACAGGAAGGCCTCATATGACGACAGTTGAAGGCCCGTGCCTCTTTGTAAAACCTGAATGACTGGGCAGCCTAACATACAAGGCAGTGTAATCATAGTGGATCTACGATTTATGTTAATGGCAATAAGATCCTGGTTCGATGAAGATCAATGTGCATGAGGTGATCATAGGCGTATATAACTTAAACCTACCAAAGTTTGTCTCGACCCAAACGACCAAAATAACTGGACCTTTTAAAATATTATAACGGAGGTAAATTTGATAGCTGCTGTATGTAATGCACATACAAATAATTAAATTGCTTTACATGGTGATATATTTCAGAAAAACGTATACGCTTCGGTCAGTACTTTTCAGAAACACTTTCTGGAACTACCATTACCATTAGACGTGTTCTCTGTGACGATGGTCGTATACAACGTGGAGGAAAATGTGGGGAAGTTGTCGTCCACGTCCATGATGGTCAAGTTGAGTTGCTGTGACGCGTTGAGTCCGGATTGGTCCACGACAGTAAGGGTCAGCTGGTCAAGGTAGGGGTAGGTCAAGGACTCGAGGTCAAGTCGTCCACGCACCTGGAACTCCCCCGTGGTGTTGTCCACACTCAGGTAGGAGCTGTGGTTACCTGATCATAAATACCCGCATGTTCAGTGTTAATCATTATAAAGTAAAAAAATATCAGCGTAAAAATGTAATGAGGATTTCAGGACCATTAAACATGTCATGAGTTATTTGTAGTTCAATAGGTGAGTTATTACGGGGTTTAACTTCGCGGTCATGATTATTTTTCTCATTTCGCAAAAACGTGTACTTGTGCGCACCTGTGTACTTGTATTAAGGTGGATACTTGCACTAGTCCTGTTACTATTCTGTTATTCAGAAACCCATCTTTGTCGACTAACGGGATGGGTTAGTACATGTCACCGTATCCCAACTGCGTAAATCGATGCTCATACTGTTGATTACTGGATTGTCTAGTCCAGATTCGATTATTTTGCAGACCGCCATCACATAGGTGGAACATTGCTGAGCTTGGCGCTAGTCCTTTTACAGGGATTAATTCGCAGGCCCACTGGGAACGCAAGACAACAGTATTAACACGGACACTCAACTGGGACATTGTATGATTCTGGTTCTTGTTGCATACCCTTAATGGGTATGACAGTGAAGCAACAAGTACTGTTTCTTCGTCCTTAGGTATGATGCTTCCGAGGATCTTATATTTCATGTTAAGATCAAACACAACTAAATGGATTAAAATATATATTCACATCGGACAATTGCTCTTAATGTTATTAGGTATTTGTTTCGTTGTTCTTATTGTTTAACGCCGCACTCAGAAGTGGTCCAGTTGTACGATGTCGGGCCAGACGGAGTCTGGTCCAGACAATCCAGTGTTTGACATCATGAGCATTGATGGGATACGTTAAGTATGCCAGGTCGCAGCGACCACCCGCTCGTTGCTTCTCTTCCGACGACCAAACATAAGCCAGATCTTCTCGGGTTCTGTGTGATGAGAATTATGACCACTTACCGGACAACGAATACTTCAGCGCATCTCCTTTGTCCTGATCGGTGACTCGGACTACCCCGCCGATTACTGTGCCAACCGGAAGTTCTTCAACGACCAGTACAGGGGTCAGTGTTTCTATATTGGGCGGTTCATCTATGATGTCAGTCACGTTAAGGACGAGTGTCTCATTGATGCTGTAAACGCCATCACGTATGCTGAAGAGAGACGTATTCAAGACAATTGCGAGAAATTAAACATGGCAATAATTTCAAACACGTCAACTTTCTATATACTTACATTGTATTTTATGAAAAGAATACATGCCGAAACACAATATAGCGATATTCATTTAACTAAGGCACCGTTCATAATTTATGGCTAGGGGGTGGGGTGGTGTGGACGTGGTTGTGATGATGATTTCAAGGGGGTGCACCCATTTCGTTCTGGGGAGCTGGGGGGGTCAGCAATTTTGTACACATGTACTGGGGGCGTCAGCAATTTTGTACATAAAAATATGTTTAAAATTATGGGAAGGAAGGAAGTACATTTTGGCCGATCTCCGTAAAAGAGAATATCGGTGTAATTATACCAGACATGTCATGAAATGGCACAGAGGCGTTGTTGTTACCGACGTTACCGTTTCAGTTTTTCTACATAACTCATGTATTTGTTTTGCCAAATGAATATGTCAAAAAGGAGTTAACAGGTTGTCTGTTTCCGTTCACACTGCAATGGAAAACATGTATCACTTCGCTCGATAGATACGTAAGAGTTGATAAGGTTTCTGATCAACCTGATGTACGTTTTGATGCATTTATTTCTGAAATGGGAAACAGTAATGTGAAAATGATATATAGAATTCATGAATCTTGTTTTTAATATGGGATATTTAACTCTTCCACGTCCCGTTAATTGGTATTTGCTTCGCCAAAAGCACGACAAATACAGATTAACTTAAACTTGGATGATACACCCCATATTAAAACAGCCACTCATGATGGATCCTCTATATACACTACCAGGCAAAGTATAGTACACACTTGAAAATGTGACCAAAGTATTACAGACGTCATCACAAAGGTACCAGGATGAAACCGGTACACTGCTCACTTAATCTCCAGGTGTTGTTCATTGTGTAACGGTGTTCCAGGTGTATAACCTTGTTTATTGCACACGTGATCTGAATATCTTTATGAGATAATTATGGTTATTTGAAACAGGTGTAGTTGAAAGTGATTCAACGAGTGTTGTGCAAACAAACTAGGCTATTCAACGATAGTGACGTCATAATGCCGAACTTTCCGTTTTAAAGTAACATTATAACTCCATTCAAGCATTTCTTTACCAAAAATGTCAACCAAACAAAACATCTGGTTTGTGGATACTTAAAATGTCCTGGGGATTAGTATTATTTATCAACTGATTGTTTATTTTCATCAGTAAAGTAGTCGTGACAGAGCTGTCTCCCTTTTCGTTCTGTTAACATACGTAAATCTATCACAAAACACGTGGATGTTGATTTCGCTCGTGAATAAATTAAAACGTTTAAAATATCTCGTTTGAATATTTTCCATATTCAAATCCCACTCGTTTTGTAATCTCTATATATGTGGATAGTCAGTAAAGGGCCTTAGTGTTCTATGTTTAGACTTGTGCTATATTTAGGCAAAGTTCTGGAAGGTACTTGAGATTGCGTATTTAAATCGAATAAAGGGACTTAATGTCCGCCTGTCATTCTGAATACAATGTCTGGAAGCACTCAGAAAAAGGTCGTCATTCTGAATACAATGTCTGGAAGCACTCAGAAAAAGGTCGTCATTCTGAATACAATGTCTGGAAGCACTCAGAAAAAGGTCGTCATAGTATTGTTGCAACACACATGAACAGAAAGCGCTGATCACAATCTTGTGGTTGTGGAAATGATTTTAAAGCTTTCATTTAAAGACGTAAAGATGCACACTTACGATTTCGTGGCATCTCGTTGTTGTCAGCCAAAAGCAGATATGATGTTAACGTTTCCGTAATATAAATCCAGCATGTAACTTACCTTATAGAAAGCATGTAACACTCCTGTCTTTCGTGGTCCACAGCCTGCTTCAGTCTCAGCGCACTTTCATTAACGTAGAAATAGTCAACGTCCCCTTCGATCAATGTAATAGTGACGTTATCCATATCTGCGTCATATCCGGTGATATTTGTGATGACGTCATCAATTCCTGTGTTCTCGGGGACGGTTATCCGTCGTGCGAAATCAACAAACGTAGGGGGATTGTCGTTTATATTGGTGATAAATATTGTGAAGTTAGTAGTATCGTTCATTGCCTCCTGTCCCTGGTCAGTAGCCATGAGCTCCAGATAGTAAAACCGCGAACCTCCTGTTGCAGCATCCCCATCGAGAGGCTTGGCGGTCTGTACTGCTCCGGTTATTGGATGAATAGTGAAAGCATCTTCAGCAGGCATCCCCGTGTCTTAGGATTGGAAATATACAGATATTAAAAAGTAAACAAAAATCTACCGCAATGAAGTTAATCGTTCAGTGAATAACCCTCGATTTCGAGGAATTACGCATTATTTGTTTCGAGATAACCATAATGGTTTTATATACACTAAATTACGTTAGAAAGAACATGCTTATAACGAACTAACGGATATGACGAACTTTTTTGGGTCCCGGTCATTTGTTGCTTATTTTACCTGAAATGCCTGTAACGAACTACGGTTATAACGAACTAAAACTGGCGGCACCTCTGAGTTCGTTATAACTGGGGTTTACTGCATTAGCGCAGTAGTGTAGTGGTAAGGCGTCTGCCTATCACACCGTGAAGGCCTGGGTTCGATCCCCGGTGCTGGTACTTAGGTTCAGGTCCCGAGGTGGGCACATTTGCGTAGTATCCTTGGACGAGATACTTAGATCCTCATTGTGTCAGTTCACCCGCGAGGATGTGCTGGCAATGTGAGTGTTAAGTTCATTGCGCCTAACAGGCAGCATGGCTGTATCCTCCCCAAGGACTTGAAAAAGTATCGGAAAGTACGATAGTGTCCTATGACCGGGGATAGTAATGTACGTAGGGCTTTGAGCAGGCAATGTGCCTGGATATGAGCGCCATATAAGCGGACTATTACTAGTATTATTACATTATTTCAGGAGGCGAGGAAGGCCGTAAGTACCTTTTTATTCATTCCCATAATTATTTTTCTGGCAAATTTTGTAAAATATGGTTTTCCCGATTACGAGAAAGGTTTCATTCAGTCTCGTTTTTCTTGAGGCAATGTCATATGAAACCGCCTGGAACTTCATGAAAAATGGCGAAGTCACTTTTCAATTATTTTCGACAGTACGTTCATGTGACATCACGATGTGTGCGTCTTATCTCAAACATTGAACACAGTAGGACACTTGACGTGAAATAGACAATGGAAAAAAATATATATTAATCAAAAGAGAATACACGAAAGCAGTAGCACCTATTGTGTAACCTTTCCGATATGGGTAGTAATTCCTCATATGGGGCGGCGGGGTAGGCTAGTGGTTAAAGCGTTCGTTCGTCATGCCGAGGACCCGGATTCGATTCCGCACATGGGTACAGTGTGTGAAGCATATTTTTGGTGTCCCCCGACGTGATATTGCTGGAATATTGCTAAAAGCGACGTAAAACCAACTCAGTCATATTTTACATAATATCGCTAAAAAACAATTCCTGTACTTAATAACTGAATTGTAAAATAGTGAACTGCGATCTTGGGGATTTTATCAAAAGCAGGTAGGATACATATTTCACTGATATTTTGATGCTTTGTGAAGGCTTCACGGGTGTCTTTCCAGTCACCAATGAACACATCATAAACACTCAACAAATAAAGTCACGCCATTCGGTTCCCTACATTGGTACAATGTGTGAAGCCCATTTCTGGTGTCGCCTGCCGTGGTGTTGCTGAAATATTGCTAAAAGCGGCGTAAAACTAAACTCACTCACTCAAATAAGTCAAAGGTGGGACTCGCATAAAATGCGTGCAAGGAGTTCGGTGGACGGTCACGCCGTCAGTTTTCACGACCTTGTGTCAGTACTTGACGTAATTGCGAAACACGTCACGATCACACCGCGGTTATGGGTTCACGATGGTGGCTGGATGGATGCAGTCTGTGGGTGGGACATGTGTCAGATCACACTGAACAATAGTTTTCGCTGTATTTACATCTAGCATTTGTGTCGGATTTACATGGCGGAAGAAATGGATTGATGCAACGGATCCCCTCATTGATGGGAGTGAGTGAATGTGGTTTTACGCCGCCCTCGGCAATATTCCAGCAATATCAAGCCAAGCGGTAATATTTCGACTTCCCAAATCGTTCCCGAGAATTTGGCATGAAGAGAGAATACTTTCACCAGGGGTGGCCTATGCCACTTTTCCATTTATTGAGAAACAGCAGGGATTCCGTTAACCACGGCACTTCTAAGAAACACACCGTCTGTTATGTTGGTGATGTTGTAGATGAGGTCGCCATCAGGTCCCGCGTCCATGTCGGTGGCTGTCAAGTAGGCCAAGATAGTTCCTACTTCCTCATCCTCGCTGACGGTAAGCGATGGAGATGAGATGTTCCACACAGGAGCGAACTCGTTGATGCCAACAATCTGAAACACCATTATATCTTACATTGAAATACGTGTCATCAGCGACATCATTGGTTTGACAACAGAGCGAACTGTTATATCGTGTTCAGTTGTGAAGCTGTTTTTCATGTATTGAATTTCTCTTTATTTCATAGTTAACTAGGCGGTGGGATAGCCAAGTGATCAAAGTGTATGGTCGGCAAACGAAATAACCAGATCAACTCGCCACATGAATCCGATTCATCATCATGTGGCTGAACAATTGCTGAATCATCACTAATTTCTATGCGAGAAGTCCATACCCATGGCGACAATACCGATAACACGAAGGAATGTATGACATAAAATATGTGATCTTGTGGTCAATATGGATTTGTCATAAAAGAAAACACACACATTAAGAAAGATTTATTTTAGAGTTTATGCCCTAAATCTTTGAAAAAAACAATCTGAAACAAATCTTTCTTTATGTGTGTTGTTTTAGTTTATTACAAACCCATATTGACCACATTTTTTGCCCTAAATCTTTTGGACCCGTGAAGGTCCGGGTTAGGTTGAATCTTCAGTACCCATGCTTGTCGTAATCTTCAGTAATCGATGCTCATGCCGTTGATCACTGGATTGTCTGATCCACACTCGATGTTTTACAGACCACCGCCATATAGCTGGAATATTGCAGAGTGCGGAGTAAACCTAACTCACTCACTCACTCCCTAAATCTTTGGTTTGACCTCTTGGTAGAGGATGAGCGTAACCTATACAGCTGTAGCTAAAATGACAGGGAGCACAGATTATACCAGCGTTGAGAATGGAGCTGGGTCTTCAGTGTGATGAGAGTACTTTTTAACCACGTATAGACTCCGCCATACCTATGTGACTTTGATGAATGTTTGACTGTAGTTATCGAAGCGCATTTTACATAAAATCAACTCCTTTCTCGCAATTGCTAATAAAGGGGTAACGATGCATCGAGCTATCGATGGATTGCAATTGTTGAATCTCAGGTAGCAATTAATCGACGGTAGAAACGAAAAACTATCGATGCATCGATAGTATGTTTTACTATCGATAGTTTAGTAGTTGACTTCCGTTGATAAATGAGCAGCGCAAAATACAGGAAGTACCAGATTCGTTCACTTTGATTTAGAGTTATCCGCCCCTGTTACTTCTTAAACAAACTTAATCTGAAGTAGAAGTTCCCTGTCAGTTATCAAAAGAGACTGAGACTACTTCAGCTTGTTAGTGTTTCTTATAAACTATACATTCATTTGGGAAATGACTTCATATGAGACAATTCAAGGAGAAAAAGAAACTATATATTGCAGTAGTATTGCAATAGTTGGTCGCAAATAGACTATCACTATCGCAATAGTAACGCAATAGGCTATCGCTATAGATGTTTCTCCCTCAATAGTCACGCCTAATTGCTAGAAACGACCGTAAAATGGCACATTTCAATGTCAAGCTATTTTACCAGCACCCTATCGAAGGATATTTTGTAACTTTTTCTCAAACAAGCAATGTATTGTATTGATCTTTGATCCAACGACAATACTTCGGCAACAATTGAACATAGCATTAGTTACCATTAATACCGCTACATACAATTTGATGTTACCTGACACCATAATATGACTAACCCGTGAAGGTCCGGGTTAGAATGAGCCTTCAGTAACCCATGCTTGTCGTAAGGGGCGACTAACGGGACATCGTTGACACATGACATCGGTTCCCAATTGCGCAGATCGATGATTATGCTGCTGATGACTGGATTGTCTGGTCCAGACTCGATTATTTACAGACCGCCGCCATATAGCTGGAATATTGCTGAGTGCGGCGTAAAACTAAACTCACTCACTCATAAAACGACTACATATTACAGTCGTTTATCACACTAATATAGTGGGAATTCATTTGAAACGAATTAACAAGTTGGCATATAATATCATACACTCAGACCATTTTGTAAATAGCAATCTTGCGCGGAGTGGTCCAGTGATTGAAACATCCGCTCGTTAGCCGAAAGCCAGCCCATTTCAACCCATTATATTGCGATTATTATCTTGTCATGTGTGACAAACGGTAATTTGGTCTGTGTGGATATTTACCAATTTCCCAAACAATACGGTCCCTATTGATTCCTCGTTTATCCTTAATGCTTCAACTCGAATCAGCCGTAGACATGTACCATGTAATGAAGCCTCGTGTATGCTGCTCACAAAATGAGCATTGTGATCATGCCGTATCTGGCAGTCGAGCCAACCATCAACGTATCTGGCAGTCGAGCCAACCATCAACGTATCTGAACACAGGTAAGGATCACAAGGATTTAAAATGGCTTTCGGCTCATTCTTCAACAGGGTCGCCATTCTAAGTTGCGTTCCTTAGCCGCACACTTCCTTAGCCGAGACACCCAGGTTGACACCATTGTTTTGCTACCACCATAAACGTGAGCGTCACTAATTAACGTAACCGGCGACATTTTAGTTTGCCAAGTGCATTAAACTGACATGACGTAAAATACTGACGTACAATATTACACACTTGGTGTGTCGGGATTAGTTTCAAAGTAAAAGCAAATTAAATATTTCGAAAAATATTGTGATTGAGACTTACAAGTCACAAACATTGCGTAGCCATGTTGCAAAAACGCCACAATGATATATTATTAAAAGCGGCGTGAAGCCTAAAGTATACAAAACACCCAGCAGACAAATGCCGACATGTTATCGACCTTACATTTACTCCCACGTTGAATGTAAAAGCGTTGGAACGTCCTCCATTAAACGTATCTGTGAAGGCGAGTTGTACATCGAAGCTACTACTGCCAAGACTCTCCAAGTCCACAGGCATGCTGGTGGTTATCAGCGACATCCCGTCTACTTTGAAGGGAAGCACCTCCTCATTCGCCAGCACAAGTGTTACTGTGTCGTTTCCATCGTTATCTTTGTCGGTACACGTGAACCGGACGAGGGTAACATCTGAAAAAGTAATTTCCATTTATAAGAAATCTGTGTATACTTATACTACTCACACTTTGCTAAGCATCACCACAATTCCCAACTTTACTTTAACCATAGATTTATAATTTGAAATTGTATCCATTTAAAACTGGATAAATAATAATATGGTAACCATTCTTTAGGCACACAACCACTTTAATCTAACCTTATGCACTTCAGACATGGGTAACCATAAGATTGGTTTTCATGGCACCAATCAACCATTTTGCAAATCATTGAACGAGTCATTGGCAAGTACACAACACCTGTCAATAGTAGGTATGGGATCCACAAGATGCAGTAACTGACTGAAACCTAGGATCGATGCTTACAATAAGCTTCGATATTTAAACAAAATTAGACCCCACATCATAGTTCTCTGTTGAATCAATGATCTCATCCTTAGCAATATGTGAATAGTATATTTGCCTCTGGCTGATTCCAAGTGATGCTGAATAGAATTATACTCTTACCAATGATTAATACGTCAACTGTAGAAATGGCATTTTACTTTAGTGGCTTGTTTTAGAAAATACGTTAAAAATACTCCCTATGTAGAAACTGATGATTCTGTGAAGAAGGATACGTCTTATAACAAGCCATTTGCGAGGTTAAATTGTAATCTAGCATAACATAATAATACATGTTCTTGCTGAATAATTAAAACGACATATACGTGTGTACTGGGTATTTGGATGTAATGTGATTTACTGAATGACGTATCGAGCTTGTATATGATGATATACATCAACCAAACCAGCGAGCCTGACCACCCGATCCCGTTGGTCTCCTCTTGCGACAAGCATGAGTTGCTGAATGCTTACTCTAGCCCGGACCTTCACGTGTCGGACTCCACTTAGATGGACCCATCACCGAAGATCAGTGTTGACACCAGGGACATGTGAAAAGAGTTAGCATATCCTACTCCAGCTGCTCACAAACATTTATGTATTTAATGTTGGTTGGTTGGTTGGTTTGGTGTTTAACGGCGCGCTCAGCAATGTTCCAGCTATATGGCAACTGTCTGTAAATACTCGAGTCTGGACCAGACAATCCAGTGATCAACATCATGAGCTGGATACGATGACATGTGTCAACCAAGTCAGCGAGCCTTACCACCCGATCCCGTTAGTTGCTCTTACTTGCATTTCCTGTAAGTACAACCTGCATATGTGTGCAGGGGCACATACGTACACATGGTATACCCTGACTATCGAGGTAGTGGTGGAATTGGGTTTAACGTCGGGCTTGTCGGGCTTGAAAATATTTCGCTCATATGACGACGTGCATGCGTGTGTGTGTGTGTGTGTGTGTGTG
>VKKT01001996.1:212715-226026 GCA_008038995.1 Haliotis laevigata | reverse complement strand
TTTGGTATGACGCGGTCGGGGATCGAGCCCGCGACCTTCCGCACTCCGGGCGGACGCTCTAAACACTACACCACGGAGGCGGTCCTCTGACTAAAGAACTGTACGTAAAGTCAAATATATAGTTAGAAAATGTACCAAGCCTTACTTTCTGGAACATTCTCCATGAGCGTTATTACTTGTACATCCATTGAGCAATCGGGGACATTGTCGTTGATGTCTGTAATATCGATGACGAGGGGCTTGGTGTCGGTGTTGTTGGCGGAGTCGGTGACGGTGATGTTCATTGTAACTGACAACACCCCATTCGCGCCATCACGGTCTATCGGCTTGCGGAGAGTCAGGACCCCGAGGATGGGGTCGATGGTGAAGTAGTCCATGCCGCCATTACCTGTCCATCATAAACGCCATACTTTATATCCCGTTATTCTGGACAAACCATCCTGGTTGGGTTAACCACCGCTTTTAACAGTATTACAGGTATGTGAGGACACGGGTGCAAGACTTAGTGTGATGTGGACAATTTGTTGGTTTTTTTCGTTCGTTATTTAACACTGCAAGTAGCAATATCCCAGCTAGGATGCATGTGTATGAATGAGAGAGCGAGTGATGTCTTAATTATTTTTTTTCTTTGGTTTATTTATCTATTCTATTTATTTATGTTAGTTATTTGTTTATCTATCCATTTGTTTATTTATTTATATATTTATTTTGTTTTCAATTATTTTATTTTTTTCAGGTTTCAGTTGATCTGAACATTTGTCCTATAGTGGCATTATGAAAGTAAAGAACTTTTGAAACCTCAAAAAAATATTCCAGCTTTATGGCGTCGGTCAGTAAATAATTGAATCTGGACCAGACAATAAAGAGATCAACACCATGAGCATCAATCTACGTATCTGGGAGACAATTACATGACCACCTGAGGCATTGAGTGTTGTCACTTTGACAATATGAGTCATATTACTGCTCAGTTGTACCAGTTGTATTGTAAAATATAAACACCTCGGGCTGGAGCTGTTGGAATATTGCTCGACATAATGGAAAGTTGACATTTCTGTAGCACGTACCCTGTAGACTGTACGTTAGATTGTCATTGGCATCTTTGTCCACCACGTCGAACAACTTCCCTAACCTGACACCCTCGGGCAGCCCTTCTGGGACAGACAGAGGGTTCAGGACCGTTATAATGGGAGTCTCGTCAACGACGTCCAAGATCTTTACAGTCAGGGACATCTGTGTCTCAAACTGACCATCCGTGGCACTGTAAACAACAAGCAAACCAACAATCACACTGACATTCATACATTTTGTATGTAAATTGACGGGCATTGATGAAATACACCAACTTAACGTGTCTTTCTGAAACAAAAACATGTTTATTCAGTGGTGAGGTATTTCATGTGTGTATTACAGTTGTGTTGTGGACTCATGTTTCAAGTGTTTCGGCGACTGTTTACTTAGCCAGGAGTATTAGACACAAACAATAGGTAGCATTGGAAAAATATAGGAAAGCTTCAGAACATCATTGCCATGTACAAGATAAAAAGTTCTGCAAATTCTACACTGTGGCATTTTCAAAATGGCCGCCGATTTCAAGATGGACGCCAAAATCCTTAAAATGATTATGCAAACAGATATTTTGTAAATAGTTATGCCATGTGATATATCAAAAGAAAGCTCATCTCACAGGAATGCCAAATATATTGATATCATGCCTTGTGGCATTTTCAAAATGGCCGCCAATTTCAAAATGGCCACCATTGTCCTTAAAATAATCAAAATAATTTCACGAAAGATTTATATTTATTAACCATACCTTGTGATATATTGAAAGAAAGCTCTTCTCACAAGGAATCTAAATATATTACTTCTAACACCACACATAGCTAAGACAAGGCATGGTTCCAGATTTATATCCACTTACATTAACCGCAAGTATGAAAGCAGAGAATTGGTTGATATCCTGAGCAGTTTTTCCTTTGCTGATAAATATAGAGAGGTCCATCGCTTGTATGATGCACTTCTTTCAGACGACAATTTTTTGGATATTAAGGGTGAGCTTGTCAATTTCATAATTGACAATGCTAATATCAATGTAAGAACTACCATTGGTTTTGGTACGTGGCATGTTTTAGGTGGAATTGCTTGTGTGACACCAGTCAGGAAAGAGCCCATTCAGATATCTATACCTCGCTCCACTCAAATCATGACATCAACTGACGTAGCAGCTAAAGGCGCAAAGATCCCTGTCAAGGTATACACAAACCATCTACATCGGGCCTACAGTCTGTCAAGATTGGACCAATTGAACTACCCAAACCAACTGCGCCAATTCTTCCCTTGACAAAACCTTGGGACAATCTATGACACGCAAGATTTTCACTTGATATTCCATTCTCACAACGTCCAACATCTTAGGGTTTGTCCAGTAACATTTGATCAGCCCCTCTACAATAAAGCATCAGAAATTGTGGAATCGGCACATCCACAGCTCAACAGGATTGTTCATGTACTCATTTCATACATGGGTTCAATTGGATATGTGATGGGTGGAAGCGGCTTGGAAGATCTTTGGGCGACTGTTTACGCACCTAATTCTGTAATCCACATGCTGACAGGCCATGCTTATGCCCGTGCGAATCCTTGTCATCTGCTTTCATCTGCGGACATCATGTCCATCCTACTGCAATCAACAGGTGTTCTTGATTCTTTGAAACTGGAAAAAGCTTCGTATCGTACATGGCAGTTTGTCAGGTGGCGAATGCGATATTGGCTCCCTTGACTCTCAAAACCAGGACAATATCCTACGGCTAGCTGAAATTGTCGATGGTTTGAAGACTCATCAAAGTCTCATCAAAAGGCAGGACAGGTAGACTTTGGATAGAATATGTGGAACACTTGTCATTGATTCAGCAGTTCATTCGCGCGGGGCACATATGCGACTGGGATCTACATCTGCTGTCTCTCAGCTGCATTCCATTCTGCTGGTCATCTTGCCAAATCTGCACCTCTGAATCTGGAGGAAATGAAAAACCTGAAGGACATAATGTCACCAGATCAGTTCAAGGCCTACGCAGAACAAGGGTACTTCACCATCCGTAGAACTGACAAATTCTGGAGTGGCAACTTCACTGACTAAGTTATCGAGTAAGATCTGATGCGACTGCTGATGATCTCTGGTGGCATGGTTCGTGGTCATGGTATAACTGACAGCACTCTCGCCAAATGGGTCCATGCAATGCCTCAGTGCATATCAATATGTGATGCTTTAGAGAGGTTCACAGGAGTGCACAGCCAAACATCTAACCAACATGCTGACCTCATTTAAGTAACATCGTGAGAGACAACAAGGACTATGAAACATTCTTCTTTTGGCTGAAAGATCATTCTCCTTTCTCATATGAAGAGCATGAGTTGCTCATCTGCATAGCAAGTGGTGTTTTAGATGGCAAATCGGTATACGCAGACAAAGCATTTTCTATAGGAATGTCGGCAGCTTCAGCAGTGATAGGTCAGATGTTTGCTGACATAAAGTTGAAGCGCAAAGATAGGGTGTTAAGCATCAGTGAGGAAAAGAATCAATTCAATATCAGAGGAGAGCCAGTCCAAGTAAACCCCGAGCTGCTATTCATGTGAGTCACCTGTGTGATAGAGGATAAGTCAGAGACTTCGTAATGTCGATTACACAAGCCACAAATGACATGGATCTTTACAGAAAACCATACCGAAAATATGACAGCATCTGATGTTTGTTCATGCAACAACAGGCTGTGATGCAGCATCAGCCATCTACAATCAGGGCAAAAAGAAAGCTCTTGCTCTATTCCAGGAGAGGTCCAATTGGGATTGCTTGGGTGTTTTCCTTCAATTTGGCAGTTCAAATGATGGCATTGCACAAGCTGGAGAGATGTTCATGGTTAAACTCTATGGAGCTGTGGACTCAACATCACTGGACGAACATCGCTACAACTTCAAGTCCATTCATGGAGCCCCTGTGTCCTCTTCAGGTTTCAAACTGGAATAACTTCCCCCAACTTCACCAGCCGCTAAATTCCACAACTACCGAGTGTACCATACGGTTCAGCAATGGCAAGGAAATGAGTGGGGATGGTAATTCAAGGAAGGGATCCTTGTTCCTATTGAGACAGATAGAGCAATTGCTCCAGAGAAGGCCTTGAAGATGATATCTTGTGGATGCAAGTTTGAGTGCAGGAGACGGTGCAGTTGTTGAAGAGCAGGAATTGAATGCACATGGCTTTGCACTAGATGTCGAGGATTGCCAACCTGCCAAAATGTACTCAGTATTGAAGAATGAGATGTTGTGATTGACAAAAAGACCTTATTGTACATCAATCAAAGAGTGAAGATCACTGAGTTACAGAATTTACTAAGTAAAGATAATGATATTGATTATTGTACAAGTGATTTACCATCAATTGGTGACCACAGCTTTCTTGATTAACCAACCATGAGTAGCCATTTTGACGTCTGGTACCAAAAGCACAAGCATAAATGTGTGGTTATCATGCCAAAATTAATTGTCTTATGTATGTGTGGTGGTAGAAGTAATATATTTAGACTCCTTGTGAGAAGGGCTTTCTTTCAATATATCACAAGGTGTGGTTAATTAAAAATAAATCTTTTCGTGAAATTATTTTGATTATTTTAAGGACAATGGTGGCCATTTTGAAATTGGCGGCCATTTTGAAAATGCCACAAGGCATGATATCAATATATTTGGCATTCCTGTGAGATGAGCTTTCTTTTGATATATCACATGGCATAACTATTTACAAAATATCTGTTTGCATAATCATTTTAAGGATTTTGGCGTCCATCTTGAAATCGGCGGCCATTTTGAAAATGCCACAGTGTAGAATTTGCAGAACTTTGTATCTTGTAAATGGCAATGATGTTCTGAAGCTTTCCTGAAAAAAATCAGCTTTCTACTATTTTTTCCCAATGTCACGTCTAATGCTCCGGGCCTATACAGCCTAGTAACATTTTGATAACGAATTCAATATATTTATCAAATGTAAGTTTCGAGTGTACATGTATACTTTCTTTTGCTCGACAGTATACTACATTTAAAAAGTTCAAAGTAACTGTGCTGATTTCAAAACTTTAAGGCTTATATAATCACAGATGTTTGACTATAATTACATTCGAAAAGGGGAAACGGACAGGGTTTCCGGCGTTTATTTGGGTTTAAACCGGTTTCCAGGTTTAGACTCGCTGCACAACATCTGACAAGCCCCCAGTCTCCCTTTTGCTCCATTAAGGGTCTCCCTACATGTACTTGTTCAGAATCTTTTATCAAACAAACATTCCCTTGAGTGTGATGATAATAAGAATATAGGGAACACAGCGGGTTGGGGAGATACCTCACAGAATGTGACGACACAACCAATTAGAAAAATATCCATATGCACTGCGCGCCTAAAGTATATACATCATTGAGCAAGAGAGGATTTTAATCATTTGACACATTTGAACAATAAATAATTTAGACAGGAATGCGTATTCAACTGTGACATATGTTCATGTGAATTAACGGTATATTCCCAATTCAAAGCTTAGCCACTCAAGAAGACGGAACCAAAAACAGGCCTTGCTCTCTATTAATATAATAGCACAACATCGAACAAATAATGTATGAAATTTCATCTCCAGTCTCAGTCAAAATTACTATCAGTGTGTAATACACACAGCATGTGAAAGAAGATCACAGCTGAACTTCAAAGGAACTACATATGATAATGGCGTATATGCCATTAATTGCCAAGACGAGTAGCGCGCTCCACGATCCGCTGTATAGAACTACGTCAGATTTTTCCTGATCTTTTATGTTTTGTTAATAAGCACGAAATGTCGCTGAGAAAACGGTTGTACTACAAAAGGTTCAAGTTTAGACTCTCGTACGTTTCAGGATATGACATGGAAAAAAACAAACACCTTAGGAAAGAAAAACAAACCTCATAGCTAGTACAGCATGTATACGACGTATACAACGTCCATGCATTTAAAGCTACATCATTTATCGAGACAAGTGCTCGGAGTTAAACATTCGACTTAATGTGTGGCGGGGTCCTCTGGACCATGGTTCGAGTCCCTGAGTCATTGCGAATATGATCCATAGTATGTCTTAACCAAACCCAAGCTCGAAAACTGATAAACGTGTAAGACTTGCATCATTGAAGGTATACTCAAACATCATCAAGCTTACCCGCAATGATATGACTGAAGTGCTCTAACATCACTACGTAACTGATACTTACGTAAGTGATATGGTAAAGCATGTTTCCTCTTCATAGTCAAGACTATTCCGTAATCTCAGATTGCCTGTCTGGACCTCGAACGTATCGGAGGCATTTCCATTCACGCTGATGAAGACGGTGTCTCCATCCTTGTCGGACACACCGGCAAAGCTGTAGATGACGTCGCCAATATTCACATCCTCGCGAACTACGACGTCAGATGCAATCACGTCTAACGTCGGGGCGTTGTCATTGACATTCAACAGCAATACGCTGAAGTTAGCTTGGATTGAATTCGGTGGATTTCCACTATCGGACACTTGGATTGTGATGTTGTAGAACTCCACACCTCCAGTTCCTGCGTCTCGGTCAAGGTCACCGGATGTGCGCAGTTCGCCGTTAGCGGCATCTATCTGAAAGGGGCTCCTCGAAACCTTGCCCGAACCTGAAGAGAAATCGTTTGTTGTTGTTTTTTGTTAAGATAGCTTCTTTCAAGAATAAGATGAACCCATTTCCAACATCTAAAGTACTAGAAGTTAGCAAACCTTGTGTGGAATCAGCGTGACCCGGCTTAATGTATTGTTGTTGGTTTGTTGTTAAAGGACTCACTCAGCAATATTCCAGCTATATGGCGCGTCTTAATGTGTAACAGCGGTGTTGGGGTAGCCTCGTGGTTACAGCTTTCACTCGGCAGAGGTCGCCGATGTAAGAACATAGAAACACCAACACCGATCCCTCCACAATCCAGTAATATTTTCACCATCATGTACTCGAAATGTAGAATCATAACTCAAAGACAGAAAGAGCACGTGTCACAAAGTGCCACATTTCGCTGTAGAGAGGTTCGTTCCACGGATGCAGGATCCGAACATGATATTCGTTCATGCTCTCATATAGCAATATTCCAGCATTGTGACGGCTGGGGACACCAGAAATGGGCTTCACACATTGTACCCATGTGGGGAATCGAACTCGGATCTTCGACGAGCGAACGCTTTATCCACTAGGTTACCCTGCCATACCTTGTGTCATTATAGGCTCAACTATAAAGCCCATACACGACTAAATCAACATGCTGCTCAAACCGACTTTACATACACTCATTAACGCGGAGGTTTACTTACTAGACGTCAATGTGAGAATCGTATATTCAAGCATGCCATCGTTCCCTACATCGGCATCATTGGCAGAAAACGTTCCCACCAAAGTACCCCTCGTGGCGTTCTCGTACACAGGTATGTCGGGGAAACGATCTCCCACAATTCCTGTCGACTGATTCCATTCGGGCGAAAACTCGTTAGCAGGAAGTACCTTCAAATTAAAAATAACATTGTACCTGAAGGCTTCAAATTAACAAGAAACACAATCTGATGCATCATAGCTTAACCTTTAAATAAAATACACTGATGTACCTGACTGTATCTTCATCTGAAAAACAATAGGGTGCTTGACGACTTCACCTTGTATGGAAAACAATAGGGTGTTTGACGAGTTCACCTTGCATGAAATACTACATGTATATGGTACCTGGCAGCTTCACGTTCATATATATACGATGATGATATTGTCATCTTTAAATGGAAAACGAGGTAATGCCTGTCCAGGTCAATCTCCGAGATTTTACAAATAGCATGTGCATGTACACGTATTACGTTGATAAGGAAACTATGACATACACTCTAGTGGGGTAAGCTTGTGGTTAGAGAGTTGGCTTGTTAAGCCCGTGTTCAGTTATTCACATAACTCCTGTGTTTTCGACACTGACCTCCACGATGACCACCGTGGCTGCAGTCTTGGGGTTGGCACCACCAGAAGCAGCTGTAGCCTTCAGGGTGAGGATGTACTTGTAGTCCTGGTCCTGGAGACTCTCATAGTCCACGGTGCCCGACACCGTCAGATCCAGCCCGAGGACACTGAACACGTTGCCAGCGTCTCCGGACACGAACGAGATATTGAACTGACCATAGAGCCCCCTGTCTAGATCCGTGCAGTTAAGAAGTAGTATTGTCCCTGTGTAGAGAGGATGTCATAGGCATGACTGTTGACGATATCATCATAATACACAATTGACTCTTCCGAAATAACTATTAATGTCCTAGTTAAATGAATAATTTGTGTAACAATCGGTCATTTTCCTTAAAAAGAAAAGAACCCGACTGACACACATAGACCTGTAACAACCTGGAATGATATTACGTGTATAGTTCTTGTGGCCATGCTCGGGTATGTGACTGATTGTCTCCCCGGTAGGAAAACTTTACATACCAGAACGTCGTGCTCATTTATAACATCATAAATACATGTAATTTCCGTGACGTCATTTTAACGTCATTACCATGATGGTGTTCGCATCAGCATCCCTACTATCCTAATCTAACCATCCGTTGATGTGGACCCGAGGATTTACATGGATTTGCAACCCACTACACTACACGATGTCTTTTGTACACAAACCGCCAGACAAATAAACCAAACACCTTTGTTTAATGATGGTTGAAAAGTCAATTGTCAAATGTTTACAGGCTTATATCGTGGAAACTAGGCCGTTGACTAGTACACTTAAGGGAAAAAATAAGGGATCACATGAAAGCACAAGTGTTCCTTTATTTTTTCCCAGGTTTCTTCACAAGCCTTGTACTGAACAACTTATGAAGGAACCTGGAATATAAATAAAGGAATAATTGTGATTTCATATGATCCCTTATTTCTTTTCCTCAGTATATTTTCGATCCTACCCGTGGTTGAATTTTCCGTGACGGTGACTTTGTAGGAATTTTCAGAAAACGTTGGGCTGTTGTCGTCTACATCCACGATGGTGAGATTCAGTGCCTGCACATCCTTCAGCCCCGCCATGTCCTGTACCTCTATGGTCAGATTGTCCAGGTAGGACACGGGCACCGAGTCAACGTCCAGGCGACTCAACATCGTCAGAGTTCCCGTTGTGTTGTCCATGTTGAAGTACTTGGCATCGGCTCCTTGGTGAAGAGAGAAATATGCTGCTGTGAATCGTATTACGTAGATCTGCACTGATGTAGCTGTAATGTTTTGACGAGTGACAACATTTTCTAGTTTTCATAGTTTTCCTAGCTCTGACAAAGACATTAACCGACACTGAAATTCACTGAAATCTTTGGCAGACTTTGGGCACATTTTCGATGACTAGAAGGGTCAAAATGTATCATTGCAGTTGATGACGTTGAAGAAGATGCTTGATGCTGATGATGGTGGTCGTGATAGTGATTGATGGTACACATGATTAATGATGTGGTCTGATGACGAAAGTGTGAGTGATTTTAGTTTTACGTCGCTTTTAGCAAAATACGTACACATAAATGGGCTTCACACGTTGTACCCATGTGGGGAATCGAACTGGCCGGGTCTTCGGCGTGACGCGCAAACGCTTTAATAACTTGGCTACCACACCTACCCGATGATGATAATGATGAGGATGATTATGATGATGGTGATTTTAAAATAATTCTTCATTCTTTCTACTTAATGCTCTATGTCAGCATGCGTATCTGGGTAACAATCATTTAGGATCTTGCCTGTTAGCGTGTAGGTCAACACGTCATCTTTGTCTGAATCCGTTACCAGAAACACGCCCCCGATGACGGTCCCTGGAGGGAGGTCTTCAAGGACATTTACAGGGGACAAGGTTGTCAACTTGGGAGGCTCGTCTATCACGTCAGTTATTGTTATTGCCAATGTCTCATTGACGTCAAATGTTCCATCGCTAAGTCTGAAAATACACATGGAACTTTTCATTACATGTTACAAATGATTAATGCCACTAAAATGACGCTGTTCTTGCCACAGTGGGTCACCTAGAAAACTAAATTTATGCTTATTTCCTTATGAACTTAAAATGCGACAAATACCATTCACCAGGCGATTGCTTATGACTGCTTATACCCGGGTCAGTGGATCGGTGTACACTCGATTGTCATTCCCATCTCCTTGAGGAGCATGCGACCCAACCTGTATGTGAGGCGCTTAACGTTTAACAGTCACATTATCATTATCTCATCCTACCGGGTACCCATCCACTGCTTGGTTAAAAGCGACACATATGAACAAAGTCACTTCCCTAAGGTGATATCACATGTATAGCACTTGCTACATGTGTGCTTCTAATGCGTGGGTAGTAACAAAGCCTTCAATACCCTCAAAATAAACTGACGTAAAAATGAAAGTACACACCAGGTGTTTTGGGATTATTTGAAAAGTGTTGTGATTTTGACTGGCAACTTTGCAATTTGGCACGATATCCGTGGTGTTTTGGAACCATAGTAGGAAAGTCTGTGGCTCATATATCACTGTAAAAACTCTTTTCAAAACATTTACGTCGCCTTTTGGGAAGTAATGAAAGCACCAGGTGTGTACTTTCTTTTGTCCGTCAGTGTATGAGCAGCCGGGAACTATCCAGGACTCTCTGCGACCAGTGTTGCTTACCTTCATCTGATGTGTGCCTTGTGCTGTTTGTTCATTTGTTGTTTAACGCCGCACTCCGCAATATTCCAGCTATATAGCGGCATTCCGTAAATAATCGAATCTGGACCAGACAATCCAGTGATCAACATCATGAGCATAGATCTACGCAAATGTGTCAATCAAGTCAGCGAGCCTGACCATCCGATACCGTTAGTCACCTCTTACGACAAGCATCGGAGACAATTCTAACCCGGATATTCAGGGGGTCTTGTGCGATGTACAGAGGTATCACTAGATGGATGAGTTTGAAATTTTAATGTATCTTAGTAAATATTATAATAAATATAAATAAATAAATAAATAAATAATGTTTCTTTCGTTATGTCAGTTCCTACATAATGAAAATATATTATACATCTTCCTTACTGTATGATCAGTGTGAAACAACTCTGACTCTCAAAATCCAGTTTTTGAAGAGCCATGATGGCCGTCTCGTTTTCATAAAAGTAGTTAGTGTTCCCTCCAACAATGGACAGTGTCAATGTGTCGCCGTCAACGTCATTTCCGGTGACGCTGACAATGGGATCATCCTTATTGGCATTGTTTTCTGCTACAGTTACTTGACCCTGAAAATTGACAAAGGTAGGTGGGTTGTCGTTGACGTTGAGGATTTCTATACTGAGGTTCTTGGTTGTTTCTTTCGATGGTATTCCTTGATCGTACGCTGCAATGGTGACATTGTAGTAGGCGACGCCTCCAGTTGCGGTATCCCTGTCCGGAGCCTTAACGATGGTCACAAGACCATTGTCCGGGTGGACGGCGAAAACGTCGGTTAACGAGGTTCCGGAGTCTACAAACCAATAACATCTATATGTATATCAGTGAACACGGATATAATGCCACTTCAATGAACTAATACTTGGGTTTAACATTTACATTTCAAAGCGAACTGAAAGATAATTTTATCAAAGTTTCAGTTGACGTTCAGCAAATGTATCATCTGTCAAACACGATGCAACACTACAGAGTTATGTTATTTGTTCATTCTAAATTGACAAATCCAGCTGAAATATAATATATACTAAACAAAACAATGTTACTGTCATTTTTGCCTCCATAATTTACTCAATATACACAAAATCCGTACCCAAAAACACAACAAACTGTTCCTGAAGTGACGTATGTTAATGTTCGTTCTTCTGATTGAATCCACCCTTACAAACAGTAAAGAATTAATAAAAAACAGAAATCATACCATCCTTGACCTCCATAACCTTGAACTTGACTACTCCATCCTGTAACGCATCTGCATCGGTGGCGTTGAGCTGGATGATTGAACTTCCGGGTTGCAGGTCCTCCTGAACTGTGACCTGGATAGGGTCAAGGGCATCTTCCCAGACTGGGGCGTGTTCGTTCAGAGCTTGTACCTAGAAGTGGATCAGAAGTGCAGTACGTTAAACGCTGCCCTGAACAGTATTTTTCAGTTGTTCTTAATACTGGGCTAGGTTAAATATGGTTTAAAGATGATGCTAGCGACTTGCACGGGTTTCTTCCTTATGGTACTGACACCAGACCCGTGAAGATCCGGGGTAGAATTGATCTTCAGTAACCCATGCTTGTCGTAAGAGGCGAATAGTGGGATCGGGCGGTCAGGCTCGCTGACCTTGATGACACATGCCATCGGCTCCCAATTGCGCAGATCGATGCGTATGCTTTGGATCACTGGATTGTCTCGTCCAGACTCGATTATTTACAGACCGCCGCCATATAGCTGGGATATTGCTGAGTGCGGCGTAAAACTAACCACACTCACCCACACCCATAAGCAAACTCTGCTGATTTGTACAATTCGGACTATATCATGAGCATATCACTATCAAAATAGTTTTGATGTCAGGTGTTCGCGAAACGGTGACTGTACCTTTCCCCACCAGTAGCATCCATATAAACATATGCAACGTCTAGTAAATTGTTCACTTGAAACTAATCGTGCGGCGTAAAACTAAACTCACTCACTCACCGACACCAGCTTTATGGTGCCAACCTACTGAGATACCATACCACCGTATAACATTGATATCACACACTGACAGAACACTGACCACCGTTAATGTGCTGGTGTGTGGTCCCTGGGCCTAGATTTTCGAAGCTGTCTTAGTGTAAGTGCCATACATTAACATTAACTTACGACTATCTTAGCGCTAAGASACCTTCGAAAATCTGGGCCCAGGTCACAAATCAGTTAAGCAAAGTCGAACTCGGAGAGTCCTTCGATGTGTGACAGTGTTTGGCAGCTTGACTCCTGAGAGTTTCTAGGACTTCTGTCCTATCCCACAACGAAGCACACGTGACATATGTGAGTTTGTTCAAAATTGCCTCAGTTCACCCAGCAGAAAATGTGCACAATAAACTTCTAGCGCCTCACAGGCAGCTTGGGTTATCCGGAGTAAAAAGAATCAGCTTCTGATTACAGCATCCAGTGAGCAACTAGTCAGATGGCTACTAGGTGCAATATAAAGAATTAGTGTTATCAGTAATAGTGCCGATAGCCAGCAGTGCAACAACAAGCATGTTTGGCAAGCATCACAACCCATGTTACTTTAACGAGAGAGGACTGACT
>VKKT01001995.1:80013-97155 GCA_008038995.1 Haliotis laevigata | reverse complement strand
TGGGCTTCAAACATTGTACCCATGTGGGGATTCGAACCTGGGTCTTCGGCGTGACGAGCCAAAGCTTTAACCACTAGGCTACCCCACCGCCAAAATTATCAAATTATGACTGTCCATAGACCAATGTGATTATATTAACCAGGCATGAATCCGGAATGATTTCCACAGAATTCCACAGAAAAAAACTCAGATGATAAAATTTCCAAACATAGCCTGCAAATACGTCACACTAGGTGGTTACAGGGGATAATATGAAGTGGCAATATGGAGGACTTCAAGGAGAGCTCATCAAGGGACATAACTGATAACTCCTCATCTGGATACCACCAAAGGGAATTATCTCCCCTTATTTTCTTTATTTTTCTACGGATAGTCTGTAATAGTTCATGAAGTGGAGGAGGAAATGGCTGGTACAACCAAAAGGGAACGTTTACGCCAATAAGTATATATATTCAGCGACTAAATGTTAGTCTACACAATCCCGTGACTGATATTATGAACAACATCAACACCATCAACCGAGTCTGACCATGTCACACATTTCGCCACCTCATACAACAGCACAGGCTGATGGGGAATATTCTAAACCGTTCTTGAAGCCACTATCTTGAAAGTGTATAGACGAGACACAGGAAGCAACAACAGAGTGTATACAGGACTAAAAGCAGGTTAAGCAGATAAGACTTGATATTATGCTGTAGACAATTAGTATTTTAGTCTGATCACAAAGTTTGAAAATAAAAAAAACTGACCTGTCTTGACTTGTTTGATTTCGGCTGAGAAAAGAAACACAAAGTTGACCTCAGTCAACAACAGCTGAGTCAGCTTGAAAGTAAACGCAACCCCCCACCCCCTACCCCCAAAACATCTTGTTATAGGTTATACTACACCAAACAGACTCTAATTTAACAAGCACTTTTCGTAAGGAGCCTTCAGTGCAGACAGAATCATCAGACAGCTGTGATTGGATGATCTTGTGTAACATTTTTGTGTTTATTAAATGTACTTCCATCTGATAATTAAAAGTAATATTTTTCAGTATTTAGTGCTGTCTTTTTTAACACAATGACTTCTGCCGAATGTGAGATATTTCCAAGCAGGTGACATTTGGTGTGGAACTGGGGTTGGTGTGTTCAACTTCCTGTACCCTATTCTTGGAAAAGGAATGAGTTAACCTGGTCAACATTTGTGTTTTTATTGTGCCTTTAAGGCCATACTATACATGTAACGGTTACTATTCAAGACAAATATAATGTTATTATGGAAGTCTATGGGAAGACAGGTTTGTCAGTACCGTACCACTATCAGTACCTCCAGGATTCCGCGACAATTTTTTAAGAATTGCACAGCAAATTTAATTAAATTCTGCATTCAACATTCAAAATAAGCAAATTTCATGGCAGAAAAATGACAATTTCTGCAGGTATTCTGCATGAAAATGTGTTTTCTGCAGACTAGACGTCTTTCTGTATCTAAAGGTAATTTCCACGATTTATTCTGCAACCGTGGAATCGCGGAATCCAGGAGGGACTGCACTAAGGTGGGTTTCACCAAAGAGTAGTAAATGTCCTACATCAACTGTTCTCACACATCAAGCTGTAATACTGTGAAATAACTGTAATGCTGTAAAAACTCCAACCAGTTCACTAATATATTTTTAACATTATATATTAATCATTACAGCCTCTTGGTCTGTATTTGTGTTGTCCCCAAAAAACCCATCGATTAGATGTGACTATATTGACATGAACTATACTGAACCGCCAAAGAAACGCGACTTTACAAAACCAAATGCAAAATTTTGTTCTTACAAAATGGTGTGTTTATTATGATTGCACCGTTTTGTTAACATGTTTTTTAATCCAAACTGACAGTTATTACCAATATCAGAGTGTTTTCTGATGAAAGAGAATATTGACCAAACGTTCCTAAAAAGACAGACGTGGTGAAAGGTTCCGTATGGCATTCATGAAAATGAAGCACTTGCATATCGCGATAACCCTACCAATGAAAGCGAGTCTCAAACTCACTTGAAATCATTCTTGTATTGACACAATCGCAATACGACCACTTTCCAGAGATCAGAGGAACCAAGTCTTGGTACGATTGCATGTTGGCCAGATTGCACGGAGAGTAGCCAATGATTAAATGTTCATGTTAGGACAATCTACTGACTGCAGGAATGGTATTAGGCCACTAACAGCATCCAAGACCGTCCACGCAGTGACCTGCAGTAACATCACAACGTCAAGACCGACAGATTGTGCACAACCATCTGCAGGATCGCTTCACCAGAGCCACGGAAACAGCTCGCCAGACCGTTGGGACTAACAACAGACCCATCAGTGCCGATACAGTGCATCGACGTTTGCGCGAAAGAAACCTCTGCTGTCACCACCTGATACGCCCAAACCGAATGGTTTTCCAATGAGTGTATTGTTGAAAGAGACTCGTGGTCTGAACCAGAGAGTTGGACCCGTGGTGTTCAAGAATTTCGGTCCAGAACGAGGAAATGGCGTGACAGCTGCTCGTTATACTGACCAAGTCATAAGACCTCACGTTGTACCACATTTTGAATGTCACAGAAATCACACCTTCTAGCAAGACAACGCTCGTTCCTACACTGCCAGAGCAACATTGGACTTTGTAAGACAACATGGAATCCAAACCCTACAATGGCCTGCACTCAGTCCGTGTTTAAGTCCAATAGAACACCTTTGAGATGAGATTCAAAGAAGACTGAATGACCTCCAACCAAGGCCAACAACTGCGACTGGCATTTCGCAGAGTATGGACCCAGGTGCCTATGGCCTCCATCAACCGACTTATTCATTCCAAGTACAGATGAAGCAACGCCGTCATGGAGGCCACACACGATACTGACTAAAGTATCTTAGCAGTACCATTTTTGGTGAATTTGTTTGTGTGAAGTCCAAATGTGATTCCTAAAAATGTGTTAACCATGGTTGTCAAGTTTGAACGCAATCCTCCGTTTTGATTGTTAATTAGAGCGAAGTAAAGTGTGTGGTTTAACAAACCTCTATCGATGTGGCGTTTCTTTTGCAGTTCAGTATATATCAACCATGTCGACATGAATTGGGAAGATAGATTTCAAATTGTATTTCCATTGTAATTTCCTGCTGACTTGGGACCATATACCTGAGCAGGTCTTGACAAATCCCTGATCTCTCAAATAAACATCATAAACAATATGATATAAAAGAAACATTTATACACAATGCCTCTGTCATACCCTGGTACAGAAACAACACAGCAGGAAGTTGCTACTTCAGTTACAGAGAGCAATAGTAGAAATATAATAATAGCAACAATACTGCTCAGTGTTAGACAGAAACACAACTGAAATATTCATCATTGAAAAATAACATTGTCAAACGGGGATTACACTAAACCAGAAATATATACAAGCACAAATAGTAATACTATGGCACGCCCAATGAGTGAGTGAGTGAGTGAGTGAGTGAGTTTAGTTTTACGCCGCACTCAGCAATATTCCATCTATATGGCGGCGGTCTGTAAATAATCGAGCCTGGACCAGACAATCCAGTGATCAACAGAATGAGCATCAATCTGCGCAATGCACGCCCAATGAACAGCCTGACAGTTAGCATTTTGTCCACCAGGCTAAACCTCAGTAAACCCAACCTTCTCAAAGCCATTCAAGAGTCAAGAATATTCAAACACGAAGCACTATCAACACATCATCCAGCCTGTTCTTGATTTTGATTATTCTTCAATGTTTGGTCTATAACACTGAAACATAAAAGTTTGGTCTTGTTTCACAATAAGGGCTGTTGCGGGAGCCCAGTAGATAAGGAGCTTGCTTATCAAACTGAAGACTTAGGTTTGATTCCTTTCTCACTTTCACAAAAACAATCTGTAAACCATCAAGTAAAAAGGGCATGGCCTTCTTCCATCTTCCCCTGTTAGTACTGGTGTCGACACCTACAAACCGCCATGTTGCTGAGTGACAGATATGTTACAACTGCAGGTAGCACCAAACAAGCTCCCCAACTGGGCCCTGTCCCATGTAGCAATCTCCGTGTTAAGCTGATCGTAACTCCCTAACTTTAACAAAGGCTTACGATTGTCGTAGCGCTAAGATTGCTTGGTGGGACGGGGCCGAGACATCAAAGCGCAGGTGTAGTGGCATTGTGTGCAGTGAACAGAGGCAGGTGAGTTCATGTTGCTCAGGTACGCATGCAATTATTTGGAGCTTTGTACGATGTAATGGTGTCTAAGCCATCTGGTCCATTCCACACTGTCATGACTGTCTTGTAGTCACTGATGCATAGTAATTTGGCTCATCAGTGACATCAGTGTCCGATGCAATTCCCTATGTTGACTCCTACCATACGTTTCAAATGACTAACCTTTGTAAGTGTTTATGTTTACGATGGGTGCCATCGGTGGGACACCTGTTTGTGAACACCCGTAATCGTCATTATTATAACAGCAATTCATAAACACATGCTCATGATACAGTCGTAACTGTACAATCAACTCTTTCGTATAGTTATGGAAGGTTTTATTACTTTAATTGTAGTGCAAAGATGGCTTTGCCCTGGATCCTTAAGCATAATATGATCGTAACTGTTACACAAATGTACAATATTTTCAGCAATAAGATCACATTGGAATGGGTTTGTTTGTTGCTAAAATCTGCACTCTACACTATTTTTCTCTTTAAATACATAACCGTTAAACTGAAGCTGAGCCAGGAGGCGAGGATGTAGACTGGTGTATGTTTGGGGGTGCTTGTTTGATGCTAAAACAAACATGTTCACACAGCAATCTCATGATAATAACCTTTTTCTTTTTCAATGAAAAATACAAGCTAATATTCTGTTATGAATGTTATCAAGACAAAATTAAATGTTATAAACACCAAATAAATGTCCAGACCAGACTGAACCTTATCCAGACCAGACTAAACTTTCTGAAGACCAGAAAGTTACGATCAGAATAATGATGTTGATCATGAAACGCCAACATCCTGATGAGGGGTGGTTGAGTAGCCTAGTGGTTAAAGTGTTCACTCATCATGGCAAAGATCGGGTTTGATTCCCCACATGGGTACAATGTGTAAAACCCATTTCCTGTGTCCCACGCTGTGACATTGCCGGAGTATTGCTAAAATCAGCACAAAACCATACTCTCCCACTTGCTCACTGCCTTGACAGTTATTGCAAAGACCACTCAACCACTAACAAGATAAACTATTACAAAGAAAATAACAAAGATAAACTTGACTTAAAATGTGATAAATTACAAATTACATATTGACAGTAAAGCCACACAGGTTGATATAAGCTAAGCATCCTTCAACACTGGTCACCAGGATTCAGAGTAGTGAACACAAGGGACAGTCACCAAGCCAAGGAAGGAAGCACTCGCTCTTGACTGATCAGAAAAGAGAATCTGTTTATAGTCTCTATACACAGAAAGCACACCCAACTCATAATTGCATTAGGTTAATGTGAATTTGTAAAGTATTTCTATTTGTGATTAATGTGAAACAAAGTCAAAGAACCAAAGATCCCAGTTCTAAGTTTGGTGAAACATAAAAGCATGGATATATTGACAAAAGATCATGATTTTAGGATTTGAAACCAGCTACTACTGAATCCTGGCACTACAAAGGGACACCACTCTGCACAATGATCTGATGTCATGTTTGACGGATATGCTCCCAAAAGAGCATCTTGCTTAAGTGATCTACCTTACATACAACTTAAACATTCACTGAGCTGAACCCTGATATGAATAAAACCTTGTGTCTGATTGTGCAGAATCGACTAAAACATATAAATGAAAAAGATTACATTACCAAGAAAATCGTTTTCACAGAATTTGTAAAGGGGAATATATAACGATTATATATTTGTGGTCAGTGGTCAATTCATTGCTACGTAATTTTCAAAACGAAATTGGTGCCCTCTGGATCCCACCTTAGGATCCACTCAGCAACATTGTCTACAATATTCAGTGATCATGATATAATCTCCCAACAACAACAAAAATCTACTTATGATCACCAAGTATGGAAGGAGGGAGAAAAATAATAAATAATAAAAAATATGTCCCCAAAACATCCCAGACCAGGTAAAAATCTGCAAAATACTGAACACTGGATCTGCTACAAGTTTTAGTGTAAGAAAACCTGACTGTATATAACATGTGGTGCTAACAGGGGGTAACGGCAGGAGGGGCATATGAGGGGAAACGGGGCTTCCACCGAGGAAATATTGGTTGAATTTCCGACACCTGGTTGCCATGCATCTCTCTGGGATATATTAAAAACAATCTGCATGTTTGTGTGTTGTTTAAAACCCCACTCAGCAATTTCCATCTGTATGTCATGGTCTGTAAATAACTTCATCAGGACCAGACGAGCAATTAATTGATCTCGTAAGTTCCTCCATCCCACTTCATAAACTAGCCCTTATCTATCCTTATCTAAGCTAATTGCTGATTATTTGATTATAACATTAAATATTTTCACTAAACCATGAATACATGACACTTTTTTATGGATAACAACTGAAACGTTGCATAAAGAATAAGAAGTTGTCATCCATCAAAAGTGTCATGCATTCATGTTTGTCAAACTTCTAGATGCCTTTCAAGACCTTCGGTAAACCAGTCTAAGTGCAAACTTAATTTGACCAGACCTCAGAGTTTGTAAAAGTTCTGCAAGAACAAGGCGAATATGTTTACAATATGTACATTTTCTGGCAGGTTTAATCACTACCGATTTGTAGAAACATTGAGAAGTAGGACTTGATTTGTACTTGTCCTAGTCAGGGGTGGAAATAACCCATTGCCCCACGTCCGAGTCTAGTATTTTTTTCTGTCTGGCAAGCAAATTCGTATATCACACTGTCCAGTTGACTTTCCAATGTTAATTATGTTGTTTATTTAAAAAATTCAACAAGAACACGGCCAGTATAGTGGAAAATTTTCGAGGCAAGTGATTTCACATGTGCACTGTACCGGAGTACACTAGCAATTTTAAAGTTATTTCCACCCCTGCTAGTACACTTTTCGTAGAGTCATTTTGACAGTTGCTTAGGATGTTAATGACTAAAATTTAGTTTTAAAAATATTAAATAAAAATAAGATGCATTGAAGCACTGAAAATGTTAAAGAATTGTATTTGAAAAAAGATTTGTGTGCAAAAGAAAAAATGATGCATATCCAAAAACAGCTAGCATGTTTCTCCAGAAGAAAACCAGTTTGTAGGAAAATGTAATCAAAAGTCCTCACACTGCCTGTAGGTGTTTTTGAGCTGGCAATCAATCCCAGATTAAACATTCAACATGTCTCTATGGTAATTTCCTTGAATGTCATTAGAGATGTACAATATTGAACAAACTCAATGGATAACAACATCTTTTATTTAGTGAGTGCGATGTTCCTGCTTGACAAAGGAACAAGAATCTGCATCAAAACGTCGCACTCACGAAAAATAAGAAACAGGATGTTATCCATAAAGTTTGTTCAATATTGTCTCTATCAGGTAAGTTTTTTCGTGGGTTCTTATTTTTCACAATCGTATCTCTATCCTGCCATTGTAGACATCTGCATGGCACATTTCGTCCAAGAAAGTAGAAGGATGCAGTTTAAAAACATGTCTTTCCATCGTCTAATGACTTGTTTACATGCGCAGTTTTTGAAGATATTATTAATCAACAAACAAAATCAAACTGGAAAACGAAATCTTTATAAATGGCTGATACTCCTTGTGGAAAAGGCCCTGGCTTGAAGGTTCATATTTCGTAACATTTAATCTGGGATTGGTTGTTTTTCCTAAAAAAACACACTAGTCTTTTGAAACCCCCAAGATAATTGTTTCAACATGTATTGGGCATGGAAATGACATATAATGAACATAAATAGATGTTCACAAATGAAACAAGAAACATAATTTGTAATTTGTCTTGAATTGCAGAGCTGATTATGGATTAAATAATCCATGCATAAATAAATAAACTTCATTGCCTGCATAAAATCATCGAATGTATCCCAAGTGTTTTTGAAACTGATTATCTTTACTTTCCTAGGACATTAATGTTCATTGAAAACAAATAGCATATTGTGTGTTGATACTGGTAATATGTAGTAGTGACGTGTATATATTTATATATATGTATGTGATGTGTAAGCCGAGTTAGGGAGTATAGTTTTACGCCACTTTTAGCAATATTCCAGCAATATCATGGCAGGGGACACCAGAAATGGGCTTCACACATTGTACCCATGTGGGGAATTGAACCCGGTCTTCGGCGTGACGAACGAATGTTTCAACCACTAGGCTACCCCACAGCCCCGATAAGTAAGTAGAAGTGATTGTCAGTTGCAGGTTTTGATTTCAGAATATATTATATACATACACAGATATTCAGTTGTTAATATTGCATATCATAACCAACCAAACATTAGTACTCTATGATCTGTTAAATGTTAACATGTTCTAATCAGTTCACACTCTCACAATATCTACGTCTACCTGGAAAAAATATGTCCTTTTTGTCTGAACATTCAAACATAAGCAATTTTGCAATTAGTGAACACCAAGAGTTTCAGAAAAATGAAATGAGGTCATATAGATACAAAACTAAGGATTTCCTTTTCCGAAATGATTTTTGATGAAATCAACAGGATTAGATAAAATGAATGAATCTAAAATATGTCAGCTGTTTTCTCGTCCATGCTTTTTCTTCCTACTTAAACAGAAATTTGAAAAGAAATATGATGAAAGTCAAACTATTAATATCAAATAAACTGTATTAATATCATACTTAAAATGTAAGTAACTTCATTATAACGCATACTAGGTTAATTCTAATATCGCTTCCACAAAACCTGTGCATCTATGTCCCATGTATTCAAGTGTAACATAATGTGTTGCAGGAATTATCAAAATCAGTAGTCATAGCAACAGTGTTGACCAGTGTGATGCAGATGTAGGGGTTGTCTCAAAAGTTGCAAATTCAAAAATGAAACTTTGTTTGAGGGTATTTTGTCTCTCCCAACAGGAAACAATCATGCAGAATAATCCAGCCGCCATTTTCTTGTGAAAGGGTAAGGGAAATAAACACAAACAAAAGTTTCACTAGGGACCATTTCATTTCAAACTGGAACCTGTGATGTTTACATCCCATTATTTGGAAATTATTATCTTTCCACAAAGTCCTGGAAAAATCAGTTTTTATTCAAAAAGTATTTTTACCAAGGCTTGAACTGAAGAAAAGAGGTGGTCCCTAAATATTTGATGGAACAACCTTTGAGACAATCCCTCTAAAGTCAGTATGGGTCGGCAGCAAGAGAGGCAACAAGGTCTCAAGCTTGTCACTTATGTGGTCCAACCAACATGTTCAGAAGAACATACTCACTGTCTTAGAATTTTTATCCTGAAACTTTTGAGAAAAACAAACATGTAATGCTTTCGTTCCCATCATGCAACACACATAACTAAGGATAAGTCCCATGAGAAGAACTAGCGACAAAGTTACCACACGAGAGGATGTCTCCATCTTTACCTGTTAAGATGGTTTGGATTGGTTAATGAAAGTCTGTGATGTTGATACACAGCACACTTAGGTTAGCAAGAAATAAAACCATTATTTCCCCATACACCGTGTAAATATCAACTATATTCCCTAGAATTACACCCCAAAACAACTCTTAAGACCCTTGAATCTTCCCAGATATTAATTCTGCTTTTAAGAAGAAAAAAGAGTTAGTTCCAATCTAACTGGGGACTGTCTCAAAAAATAATATGACAATATCCCTAAGGCATAGTTTCATTAAAAAAGATATTGATACCATTCAAAGGCCAAAAAAAATCATGCAGGATCAATTTTAAATTACTATGATTTAAGATGCTTTAAACTATGCTTAAGTTGAATTAATAATTATAACAATCCTGTTTCAAATTGCCTTATCAATAAAATATCAAATGATTTAAGTACATAAAATTCAAAGATATTGTTTTGAGACAGACCCTGCAGAGCACACAAAGCACACACAGAGACAGAGAAGCCTTCTCACCTGTATCCCTCGGTCGGTGTTGGCGTAGTTGTTGACGATGGCCAGACTCTCCTGGAAGCGCGTCGTGCTGAGGAGCATCACGTCCCCAATCAGCTGGGACACGGAGATGATCACCTGTAATATATATCCATATATGGTCATAGATGTACCTACACATGGGGCATACACGCCATATATGGTCAAAGTTATACCAGTGTATGTTTCACAGTAAAATAGAACCACTATAATTACAGTCTCTTCAAGGTAATAATCCCACTTTGCGAATAATATTTTTAGGAAATCATTATTATATATTTCATTGTCATCACAGCTTCATTTTGTATAAGCAAGTACATCATATTCAAGTCAACTCAACAGTGGTACACCTGTAATAGTGAATGAGTTTAGATTTATGCTGCTTTTAGCAATATTCCAGCAATATCACAGCGGGGGACACCAGAAATAGGCTTCCCACATGTACCCAAGTTTGGAATCGAACCTGAGACTTCGGCGTGACAATCAAACACTTTACCCACCTGGCTCCCCACGGCACCCTACACCAGTAATACATCAAGACGGACATGATGTCATGGAGTACATTATCAAGGACATATCAAGGCTGTTGGTTGTTTTCAGGCCGTGACATGGCAAATTAAAAATAAAGGGGTTTAGAGGTTCAGGTGAGGTTATCACACACACCTGCAGGTGTACTCTGGTGAAGCTCTTCTTGTTGGAGTACTCGAAGTTGGTCCTCATCAACAGGTACAGCAGGGCACACGCCTCCCTTCGCGTCGAGTTGAGCTTGGAGCTGCAGCAGCGCAGGATCTACACAATACAGGGAGGGACCATGTCAAGGAGTGGAGATGAGTGAGTGAGGGACGGGGTCAAGAGGAGGGTGTGGGTGAGCTGGGGGTAGAAGTGGGTGTGAAAGTATTGGAGTTGGGTTGGAGTTGAGAGCTGGGTTGTGTAGGGTGGTGGAGTTGGTTGAGGTAGTTTGAGGCCCTTTGAGGTTGTGTGGAGTAGAGCAGAGTGCAGTGGAGTTGAGTGGAGCAGAGCTGTGTGCAGTGGAGTGGACAGCAGTGGAGCGGAGATCAGTGGAGTGCGGAGGAGTGGAGCTGTGTGGAGCAGAGTTAGTTTTTACCAGTGTGGGAGGCAATGAGTGGCCACTTGGAGGTTGTTTGAGTTAGTGTGAGGTTGAGTGGAGTGGAGTGGAGTGGAGTGGAGCAGAATGAGCGGTGTGGAGAGGAATGAGAAGACAATTTTTTGGGCCAGTGTTGGAGGCAATAAGCGACCACTTTGATGGATACATCATAGAGTCTCACAAACAAATGAATGTAATTCCCATTTCACTTTATACTTCAAAGTAATTTCACATGTTGTCTCTTAAACCAAAAATACTAGGGCACCTGCATCATACAAGCCACACAGATGATTCATGTTTTTTTAAATCATATACAACCCACCAAAACTTTAGACTCACTTAAAGCACTCACTATATGTTATGTATATATGAGGTTACATCGAAGATGAATTTCTCCACTAACTTGGGGGAACCAACTGCAAACCNTATTATATACATACACAGATATTCAGTTGTTAATATTGCATATCATAACCAACCAAACATTAGTACTCTATGATCTGTTAAATGTTAACATGTTCTAATCAGTTCACACTCTCACAATATCTACGTCTACCTGGAAAAAATATGTCCTTTTTGTCTGAACATTCAAACATAAGCAATTTTGCAATTAGTGAACACCAAGAGTTTCAGAAAAATGAAATGAGGTCATATAGATACAAAACTAAGGATTTCCTTTTCCGAAATGATTTTTGATGAAATCAACAGGATTAGATAAAATGAATGAATCTAAAATATGTCAGCTGTTTTCTCGTCCATGCTTTTTCTTCCTACTTAAACAGAAATTTGAAAAGAAATATGATGAAAGTCAAACTATTAATATCAAATAAACTGTATTAATATCATACTTAAAATGTAAGTAACTTCATTATAACGCATACTAGGTTAATTCTAATATCGCTTCCACAAAACCTGTGCATCTATGTCCCATGTATTCAAGTGTAACATAATGTGTTGCAGGAATTATCAAAATCAGTAGTCATAGCAACAGTGTTGACCAGTGTGATGCAGATGTAGGGGTTGTCTCAAAAGTTGCAAATTCAAAAATGAAACTTTGTTTGAGGGTATTTTGTCTCTCCCAACAGGAAACAATCATGCAGAATAATCCAGCCGCCATTTTCTTGTGAAAGGGTAAGGGAAATAAACACAAACAAAAGTTTCACTAGGGACCATTTCATTTCAAACTGGAACCTGTGATGTTTACATCCCATTATTTGGAAATTATTATCTTTCCACAAAGTCCTGGAAAAATCAGTTTTTATTCAAAAAGTATTTTTACCAAGGCTTGAACTGAAGAAAAGAGGTGGTCCCTAAATATTTGATGGAACAACCTTTGAGACAATCCCTCTAAAGTCAGTATGGGTCGGCAGCAAGAGAGGCAACAAGGTCTCAAGCTTGTCACTTATGTGGTCCAACCAACATGTTCAGAAGAACATACTCACTGTCTTAGAATTTTTATCCTGAAACTTTTGAGAAAAACAAACATGTAATGCTTTCGTTCCCATCATGCAACACACATAACTAAGGATAAGTCCCATGAGAAGAACTAGCGACAAAGTTACCACACGAGAGGATGTCTCCATCTTTACCTGTTAAGATGGTTTGGATTGGTTAATGAAAGTCTGTGATGTTGATACACAGCACACTTAGGTTAGCAAGAAATAAAACCATTATTTCCCCATACACCGTGTAAATATCAACTATATTCCCTAGAATTACACCCCAAAACAACTCTTAAGACCCTTGAATCTTCCCAGATATTAATTCTGCTTTTAAGAAGAAAAAAGAGTTAGTTCCAATCTAACTGGGGACTGTCTCAAAAAATAATATGACAATATCCCTAAGGCATAGTTTCATTAAAAAAGATATTGATACCATTCAAAGGCCAAAAAAAATCATGCAGGATCAATTTTAAATTACTATGATTTAAGATGCTTTAAACTATGCTTAAGTTGAATTAATAATTATAACAATCCTGTTTCAAATTGCCTTATCAATAAAATATCAAATGATTTAAGTACATAAAATTCAAAGATATTGTTTTGAGACAGACCCTGCAGAGCACACAAAGCACACACAGAGACAGAGAAGCCTTCTCACCTGTATCCCTCGGTCGGTGTTGGCGTAGTTGTTGACGATGGCCAGACTCTCCTGGAAGCGCGTCGTGCTGAGGAGCATCACGTCCCCAATCAGCTGGGACACGGAGATGATCACCTGTAATATATATCCATATATGGTCATAGATGTACCTACACATGGGGCATACACGCCATATATGGTCAAAGTTATACCAGTGTATGTTTCACAGTAAAATAGAACCACTATAATTACAGTCTCTTCAAGGTAATAATCCCACTTTGCGAATAATATTTTTAGGAAATCATTATTATATATTTCATTGTCATCACAGCTTCATTTTGTATAAGCAAGTACATCATATTCAAGTCAACTCAACAGTGGTACACCTGTAATAGTGAATGAGTTTAGATTTATGCTGCTTTTAGCAATATTCCAGCAATATCACAGCGGGGGACACCAGAAATAGGCTTCCCACATGTACCCAAGTTTGGAATCGAACCTGAGACTTCGGCGTGACAATCAAACACTTTACCCACCTGGCTCCCCACGGCACCCTACACCAGTAATACATCAAGACGGACATGATGTCATGGAGTACATTATCAAGGACATATCAAGGCTGTTGGTTGTTTTCAGGCCGTGACATGGCAAATTAAAAATAAAGGGGTTTAGAGGTTCAGGTGAGGTTATCACACACACCTGCAGGTGTACTCTGGTGAAGCTCTTCTTGTTGGAGTACTCGAAGTTGGTCCTCATCAACAGGTACAGCAGGGCACACGCCTCCCTTCGCGTCGAGTTGAGCTTGGAGCTGCAGCAGCGCAGGATCTACACAATACAGGGAGGGACCATGTCAAGGAGTGGAGATGAGTGAGTGAGGGACGGGGTCAAGAGGAGGGTGTGGGTGAGCTGGGGGTAGAAGTGGGTGTGAAAGTATTGGAGTTGGGTTGGAGTTGAGAGCTGGGTTGTGTAGGGTGGTGGAGTTGGTTGAGGTAGTTTGAGGCCCTTTGAGGTTGTGTGGAGTAGAGCAGAGTGCAGTGGAGTTGAGTGGAGCAGAGCTGTGTGCAGTGGAGTGGACAGCAGTGGAGCGGAGATCAGTGGAGTGCGGAGGAGTGGAGCTGTGTGGAGCAGAGTTAGTTTTTACCAGTGTGGGAGGCAATGAGTGGCCACTTGGAGGTTGTTTGAGTTAGTGTGAGGTTGAGTGGAGTGGAGTGGAGTGGAGTGGAGCAGAATGAGCGGTGTGGAGAGGAATGAGAAGACAATTTTTTGGGCCAGTGTTGGAGGCAATAAGCGACCACTTTGATGGATACATCATAGAGTCTCACAAACAAATGAATGTAATTCCCATTTCACTTTATACTTCAAAGTAATTTCACATGTTGTCTCTTAAACCAAAAATACTAGGGCACCTGCATCATACAAGCCACACAGATGATTCATGTTTTTTTAAATCATATACAACCCACCAAAACTTTAGACTCACTTAAAGCACTCACTATATGTTATGTATATATGAGGTTACATCGAAGATGAATTTCTCCACTAACTTGGGGGAACCAACTGCAAACCTTATGCAGATGATTTGTACGAGGATCATGCATCAAATTGCTGTAAAACATGTGCAAATATCGTGCATGTGAACAGATGCGTTTTGGTTAAATTTTTGTTAAGAATTAACCAATGTTCACTGAGTCTCATCATTTATTGAACTCATGACAATAATCTTTTCAACAGTACAAATGTATTGTACAAAACATCAGTTCATGTGTAAACAGTACCTTTAAACAGTATGGAATATTTTGCAAAATCTAATTTAGAACAGTTGACTGAAGAAAGTGGCTACATTTACACTAGTGAGTCTAAACGTTTGATGGGGAGTATATAACATCAATAGAGAACTTAACCAGGAAAATACTTTGCCTCAGCTGAGTGAATAAACGAACGTACCTCATAACAGAGTTCCCCACACATGGAGGCGCTCCCCTTGAACAAGGCGATCTGGAACTGTACATACACACACGACATAACAGCATAAAAGGTCAGTGTCGTTACACCATCCAGCAGCAAGACTGAATGCACAAATATTTATGCCATTATTCTTAATTCAGTACTTTCATGTGTAATTGTCTGC
Source organism: Haliotis laevigata (assembly GCA_008038995.1). Taxonomy (NCBI): domain Eukaryota; kingdom Metazoa; phylum Mollusca; class Gastropoda; order Lepetellida; family Haliotidae; genus Haliotis; species Haliotis laevigata. The sequence continues at coordinate 81,751 of VKKT01001995.1, read as the reverse complement.
GGTGAAACATCAGTTTCCATACTGTTAAATGAGACTATTATACACAAGTAATTAGGGTATATACCGTCCATATTTCACACAAGTATTGGTAACCAAAGAATATATAGCTGCCATATTAAACACAAATAACTTTCAGGTTACTTGCTGGATAACGGTGTTAGAACCTACACCGCAACGTCGCTCTCACGGTAATAAAGACGTTGTTCATCCATATATTGTTATCCTTCCTTACTGCCCCAACTTCTAAAATGCCTCTGAAAGAAGTTAAGTTCAGAATTCCAAAATCACTGTCCCGAGCTGGGAGTGCACCTCCTGTATTATACACAAATAACTATCCCTAGCTGAGAGTATAGCCTCCCATTTTACAAACAAGTAACTGTTCCCAGCTGGGAGTATAGCTCCTATATCAAACACAAGGAGGTTACCTTCTTTATGAAGCCTCTGAGTGCAGCAAACACATGCTTCTGCAGCGTCTCTGATTGGCTGGTTCGCAGGAACGTCAGGTACAGGCGGAACACAGCCTTCATCGGGGCGTTCTCCCCCTCCCTGGCCTCCATGTCTTTCTGTAATACATGGAAACATATGATGATACACAAGGTTACCACACAGGGAGATATATCAACCACCACAAGACATCAACCACACATGGTGATCTACCACATACAGTGATGTACCAGAGTGTATGTAGCGTATTCATCAACTGCTGGACATACACTAAACCAATATACAGTTGAGGAAAATCAACTTTTAATGACTTGAATCAAATTTGATTGGACAACCTACTCTCTTTATAATTTCACAGCATATCAGGGGTGGAAATAACTTTAAAATTGACAGTGTACTCCCGAACAGTGGCACATGTAAAATCACTTGCCCTGATAATGTTTCCACTATACTGGCCGTTTTCTTGCTGATTATTTAAATAAACAACATAATTAACATTGGAAAGTCAACTGGACATCGGTACAGTGTGAAATACAAATTTTCCTGCCCGACAGACAAAAACACTGGACTCAGATGTCGGGCAATGGGTTATTTCCATCCCTGCATATGTACTTAGCATCCTCAATGCAAATGAAAATAAAAAAAACAAACATTATACACGTCAAGCTATTACAAGAAGACTGTGGTTGAGAATCGTATTGGTGAAGCAACTCCGTTAACTGTGTATAGACTAGCACCTGCCACTAGAGGGGTCACGACCTGATGTGACTGACCTTGAAGTACTGACAGTAGAGTCCAAGGATGTCGAGGACCACCAGGCCCACCTCCGTCGTCATGTTGGCTTCCTTCAACGCCCGCATCATTGCATCCGCATCAGAAGAAGTTGGTGCTGAAATACATTGAATAAAAGTTGGGAATAAGAGATATAGCTATTGAATAAAAGTTGTGTCTATGAATAAGAGATATCGCTATTGTATAAAAGTTGTGTCCATGAATAAGAGATATTGCTATTGTATAAAAGTTGTGTCCATGAATAAGAGATATCGCTATTGTATAAAAGTTGTGTCCATGAATAAGAGATATCGCTATTGAATAAAAGTTGTGTCCATGAATAAGAGATATCGCTTTTGTATAAAAGTTGTGTCCATGAATAAGAGATATCGCTTTTGTATAAAAGTTGTGTCTATGAATAAGAGATATCGCTATTGTATAAAAGTTGTGTCCATGAATAAGAGTGAGTGGGTGAGTTTAGTTTTACGCCACACTCAGCAATATTCCAGCTATATGGCGGCGG
>VKKT01001993.1:78505-95191 GCA_008038995.1 Haliotis laevigata | reverse complement strand
GTGTTAGAGAACATCTCCTTGGAAGGTCCAGTCCTTCCCTGTCAAGATCCGTCGTTTGTACAACGGCTGTGCTAGAGAACACCCCCTTGGAAGGTCCAGTCCTTCCCTGTCAAGATCCGTCGTTTGCACAACGGCTGTGTCAGAGAACACCTCCTTGGTGTTGCCAGTCATTTACACCAAAACGTAATAGTCTACAAATAAACAATCACCTTTCTTTGTCTAATTTCCCATGAAGAAACATCTCTCGCCGTGAAGACGGCCCTTGGATACATTGCTTCCCAGTTGTTTTCTCACTAAGTGGAACAAACACAAACCACCATCGCCCCAGTTTATGCAACAGGACAACAGCCGGGCTATGATTGACCCAACTGATGCTAAACCTGTTTAAATGATGTTCATGGCCCAAATATATGAAAGTTAATGGAAGTCGACAGACTGTCAATTTACCACGAGTTCAATTAGACTGCGTTCAATAATGTGCGTAGGTCACATACAAAGTGATATATATTCTGTAATAAGCAGCAGGTTCCTTTTGATTATGAACTCGCAATGAAATAATTATATTTCTCAAAAACAAGCGTTCATCTGTACTTCGTCAATGTGCCCCATCGGTTGAATGACGTCAACATCGAAACCTCGCTAGGAAGGCATTGACCAATAAACCTGTTTTCTCATGCGTAATATGTTTGTTGGTAATGCTTTGATATATTCCATAGACATATGAAGCATCAGAGTGACCTTCATTGAGGACAGCAAACTGTGATATTGACCTCTAGCCTTTTAATCGATTACGGTATGACTTGACTCACTGCTGAAAGTTGGGCATTATATAGTCATCCTCATCGGGTGTCCTTTCACAATACACACACATTGGTATTTCGGTAAAAAACCCAATGCATCATAACCGCATTTGTTTATTGGACCAGGAATATGATTTCATACACTGAGCATGTGTTTACATATGATCACTATCGTTGACCCTCTGATACGTGGAAATGTTCTAGAGGGCAGGTTCTGGAAGGCAGGTTCTAGAGGGCAGGGTCTGGTAGGCAGGTTCTAGAGGACATCTTCTGGTAGGCAGGTTCTAGAGGGCAGGTTCCGGTTGGCAGGTTTCAGTGGGCAGATTCTGGAGGGCAGGTTTCAGTGGGCTTGTTCTAATGGGCAGATTTCAGTGGGCAGGTTTCGGTAGGCAGGTTTCAGTTGACAGGTTCCGGTGGACAGGTTTCAGTGGGCAGATTTCAGAAGGCAGGTTCCGGTGGGCAGGTTCTGGAGGGCGTGTTCTAGTGGGCAAATTTCAATGAGCAGGTTTCGGTAGGCAGGTTTCGATGGGCAGGTTCCGGTGGGCAGGTTCTGGAGGGCAGATTTCAATGGACAGGTTCTAGAAGGCATTGTCCTGTGGGCAGGTTCTGGAGGGCATATTTCAGTAGACAGATTCTAGAAGGCATTGTCGGTGGGCAGGTTCTGGAGGGCAGGTTTCAATGGACAGGTTCTAGAAGGCATTGTCCGGTGGGCAGGTTCTGGAGGGCAGGTTTCAATGGACAGGTTCTAGAAGGCATTGTCCGGTGGGCAGGTTCTGGAGGGCAGATTTCAGTGGACAGGTTCTAGAAGGCATTGTCCTTTGGGCAGGTTCTGGAGGGCAGATTTCAGTGGACAGGTTCTAGAAGGCATTGTCCGGTGGGCAGGTTCTGGAGGGCAGGTTTCAGTGGACAGGTTCTAGAGGGCATTGTCCGGTGGGCAGGTTCTGGAGGGCAGGTTTCAGTGGACAGGTTCTAGAAGGCATTGTCCTGTGGGCAGGTTCTGGAGGGCAGATTTCAGTGGACAGGTTCTAGAGGGCATTGTCCGGTGGGCAGGTTCTGGAGGCCAGAGTAAAGACTTTTGTAGGGTTGCGTCCCTTAGCCGCTGGTCGCAAATATATCAAACTCCTAACTTAGCCACATACGCTGGTGTACCAAGAGAAGACAGCAGTCGGTGAAGTTTCAGTATCACTTTAGAAAAGACGATCTCCTCCAACAAAGAATCAGTTAAAGCCCTGATACATTTATCATCTGGCCAAATCGGTTCAAAATTAGTAAATAATTCAACTAACTGACTTGAGACTTGAGAAACATGGCCCCGTATATTGTACAATTGTATACAAATGCATCGGAATATTTTTCGTCTTGATATATACTTTTTATAAATTGTATAGATTCATGTTGAACTGTTCGGAGAATGCACTTCACTCTCTGATACTGATTGATCAATATAAATGGTCTTTTAGGCTGCATGCCTTTGCTCTGATTTGGGGTTTCGCGTGGTCAACCTCTAAGACCTGCATTACATCATGTTAAGATGGCACGGGGTGTTATGACAGGAACAATGTCTACTCAATGTGCACACAAACAAAACGTCAGCAGCAGTTGGGATAAATGAATCATAACTGAATTATGCAATATGTATGAAAATGTAAGGCATGCATTAAAAGTAATCATAATTTCTCAGAAACATTTGACTTACAACTTGATGTAAGACAAGGCTGTATACTAAGCCCATTTCTATTTTCCTTTTTCATAAATGAGTTTGCACGAGAAGTCGAAACTAATTGTGTACATGGGATTCAACTCCATCCTGATATAGTTCATATTTTCCTATTGTTATTTGCAGATGACATTGTTTTGTTCTCAAGCACGATTAATGGCTTACAGAATCAAATTAATGAACTTGAAAGTTACTGCGATGAATGGAAATTAACTGTAAATAGAGAAAAAACGAAAATTGTTGTATTCAAAAATGAGGCAAATTGTCTGAATAGGAAAACTGGTTCTATAAAGGTATGAAGCTGGAGTGTATTGGCTTTTATAAATATTTGGGATTATATTTCACCAGTGGCCTGTCATGAACGATGCATGTAAAATATGCAGCGTTATAGGGACAAAAAGCATTAATTGGAATTATAAAACAGCTGAGTGTACTTGGTAATATTAGCTACTCTTCATTCCTTAAAATATTTGATGCCAAAGTAAGTCCAATTCTATCATATGGAGCCGAAATTTGGGGAATAACAAAATTTGACGAAATTGAAAAACAACAACATTTGTATGCATGCAAAAATTCCTCGGAGTTAGAATTAACACTATTAACGCAGAGATTAATGGCGGATATGTTAGGTATCCAATGCACATTCTTACAAGCATTTAAGTTATTAAATACTGGTTACAACTGTTGGTTATGCCTTCAAATTGCTTATCCAAGAAGTGTTATAAAATGATGTTGTTATATGATAAAAGTGGACAAATCAACTGGGCAACTAATGTTAAAACTTTCAATATTCTATTGGTTTTGGAATTACATGGAATGCACAATACGTCGAATCACCTACGTTATTCATACAATCGACAAGACTAAAAGATATTAGAGGGCATTATTAAACAAATGCATGTATTATTCAGTGTTTAAATATGCCATAGTCATTGAGTCATATCTGTCCTGTGTTAATGTAAAAACGTTTAGAATAGCACTGGCACGATTCAGATGTTCTTCTCATGATTTGTTGATTGAAAGAGGCAGATATATGAATGCAACAAGAGAAAATAGATTATGTACACTTTGTAATTTAAACGAAATAGAAGATGAATTACATTTCCTCCTAATATGTCCATTTTATGACTGGTTGCGAACCAAATATATTTAAAGATATTACCCTGTCCATCCAAATCTGATAAAATTCTCCTCACTGTTAAGTAGTAAAAATCCAGTTCTTCTCTAAAATATTTCAGTGTTCATTTACTGTGCTATGATTACCCGATCTAAATTCCTCTCAAATGAAACATAACTTTATGTACTATAGGACTGTGGCCTTTTCAGTGCAAATAAAGATTATTATAACTGGTTTCCATCATGCTCATGTCAGTCTCTTTGAAGCGGCAACGTAGGAATCGGCAGTTCTACCACACACCGAATCATCATAAGGAATAAAAATACTACTTGAAAATAATTTTAACGATGAACTTCGATGTTCTTTAAAGAAGATTGTGTTTATCGACGTCTCTTTCTGAGGACACAAATTAGGTACGTGACAAGCTGGAGGCCCATGTTTCTCCAAGGAGAGAACGTGTTGATCTGACACTTCAACACATGCCACATGATTGGCTGGTTATGCTTACACTCGCTTCTTGGTCTCCCAGGGACGACATTAGACGGTATTTTGGTGTTAAGAAACTAAGGAGAGGAAATATAGAGCGAGGACTGTCTCTTGTTCCCTGCAGAAATGGCCTGGATTCCGGGGTCTGTTTTCTCCTCAGTGACTTCCAATCGTCCTGTGTGTGGAGACATTTAAAAAAAATATAATCTTTAATATAGGGCTTAGCTTCTATTCCTTGTCACTGCCAATTTTCATTTTGCTTGTTTTGTGCATCTGCTACTGATTGTAAAATCCAATGTTTTGTTGAAGTGTCTCAAACCCGGTTGTAAAAGGTGAAAGGTCAGAAGTGCTTGTGTATCAGAAGACTGAGGCTGCCAGACAGGACACTAATACCTACCCTGTGAGCTTCTGGAATAAACACCAGACCTCGTTAAGCGAACAATATTTCAAACAGTGTTGATACAGTCGTCAAGCCGCTTTCCTCGGCAAACCTTAACCCATGTTTTACTTCTTTATGGTGCTAATTTGGGAAAGGTTTTTGTCAAACAGTCAGGCCCACACAACTTGGGCTCATGAACTACTCAATATGTCAGAAGCTTTCCTTGTAATCTTACAGGCTAAACTAAACCAACCATCACATACATTAATGTATCCAATAGGCTTGATTCGCATGTCCGCCCCCGCAACGTTCCTTCCCTTGAATGCGTTTCCACGTTGACTTCCGTTGCGCTCTCACCACACTCCCGTTGTACGGTTCATCGTCAAATCAATACACCCAGAGTGAAGAGGATTCTCCGGTGTTGCTGGGAGAGCTGCGTGCGCATACATGCTCCGCCTCTTGCCTTGTATACAGAGCCTGCACGTGCAGTAGTAAGTAGATAGACTGATTACATATTTATGCGTCTCCACTCCGATCTACAAAAGCAACGCCTGATTGTGCTGCGTTCATTTGTGTTGAGCAAGGAGCGAGCGCTTGAAGCGACCAGAAGGCACCCCAGCATAGCTTCCGCGTCCAGCAAGGAGTACCTGGTCTAACAGTGATAGGTAAGTTAACTTTACTTGGTTTCATAGACTGTACCCCTGTAACTCGTTAACATAGAGGGAATTCCGAAACGGTTGTTTCAAGAATTGTCGCGGTCCGCCAAGTGTTTAGGGAATGGGAACTGGAAGACTTTTGAAACGCAGCATTTTTAAAGTATCACTTGTGGTCCTGAAGTAAAAATTGTAAATAATTTTGTATTCAACTGTTTCGGACAATCAAGTAAAAATCGAGATTTAATAGCATTTCGTGATTAAACCTCTGCAAACATTTGTACACACATACGATGATATAAAAGGCATTTTTTAAACAATATCATTATTTGATTGTTGGATGGAACGGCATTCGAGTGAAGGTAAGTTCCTTGAACTTGTTGGTCAGCTTAAACTGTATTATATTTTCTACTTTATCGAAAAAGGGTGGTACTTTTGTAAGATGTGTGACAAAAATGGAATCAAATTGTTAAGTTGAAGAGTAAAACATCTGCATCTTATGTATCTCATTTCTCATATATCTACATACAGAATCCTTAAAATAACAAAATATAAACACACTGATCATATTCAAAAGGAAATTTGTAAACTTTGTTCGTTGAAATTTTGCAAATTCTACCTGTCCTTACAAACGCTGGTATGCAACTAATGATTAAGACAGCGAATCAATACTGACAACAGTACGACAGCCAACAATTGTACTGTAGCCGATCCGGGTTCTTACTGCGACTCTCTAAATTATATATGTTTAAATTATGTGTAGCTTCAGTGTCTTGGCATTTCCAGTCTGTGAGAAAGATAGTCTATTTTAACATTTGCCGATGCCATGGCAACGTATCTGTCATCGATATACCAATATTGTAGTGACATTCAAACCCATATTGAAGTCAAATGTTGCATACATTGTGTATTAAAAAGCGTCTAAATTATGTGAGCACATTATCGTTAAAACAAAAACTGAAATCAATTCTCATGTAATCTGAACGCATATCGACGTATAATGAATCTAATTTCTGTAGAAACGAATAAATTCCTAATTTTTGTCTAATTTGTTATTACTCGGAGGAAATGAAAAATATCACTTGATTGCCCGCGCAACCAGTATATACTTATTCATGTTCAGTTGAGATGATAACATCTTATATTTCTGTCACGAGTGTGATACATGAATGAGTGAGTGAGTTAATATTTAGCGCTACATCGGCAATACATGAATGAGTGAGGGAGTTTAGTTTTACATGAGAGGCATAGACACTGAAACACTGATAATATGTAAATCCCTTTTTGTAGATTTACTTCTTTACACTTGTACACGGACAGAACTCCATGTTTGTTTGTCATAATTCATGATTTACATTTAGTTTACTTGACAGTTTTACACTGCATGTTTCCTGAGGTTAAGCTTATACTGACCCAATGCCAATTTAGTTGCAACTGATTATCAGTCCGCTGGATGTATGTACATCATGTGGTCTGAAGCACTCTGCTATCATGCAAGATAATTTTGTTTTTCTTCCATTTTGATGCATATTGTTGCAAACTCTAAACATATAATAAATTCATATGCTTGACAAATTCTCGTCTGTCGAGAGCTCTCTTGAAAGAGTCCTGAATTCCTGAATGCTTCTACCTCCGTGGCCCGAGGCTGAGCACTGACTGTCAGAGATATCATCAAAGCATCGATGTTCCTTCACTCATCTTGGTCAACATCAGCAACTCCCCCTTCTTGCCCCACCAGGGTTGCCCTTGATCAAATCTGATGAGGATTCTTGGTACTGTCAACTCAATCATTCAATTGAATTTAAAACTACACTTTTTGACTGAATGCCTTTGAAATGGGAAGCCCGGAAACTTAGACGGGCCTGGAACTAGTGGAATCCCTGTGGGAAGGACAATGGTGCAGACCAATTTAATCATTTAATATGTTTTGACGTTTGAGGAAAATTGCCACGTCTTCAGGAACCAGTTGCTCTGGCCGCACTCGGAAATTTCACACGCAGTTAGTATGCCATTTCGTACCGTTTTGTGCCGTAACTGGTAATTCGTAGATTTAACACAACTGAACGATACGTACTTATACTTATAGCCTGACGAACGTCTCCACTACATGGGGCCTATACCTTATGTTCCTAGGAGCGTCACGCGTAAAGTTAATGATATTTATTCTGATGACAAAACAACTGTATGTACGTTTATAACGTTAGGCACTGAATGATCAATTGAACACTCCCAAATACATAGACTCACCAGTTTGTGCTGGCAAATGTTGAAGGCAGTCAAATTTAGCCGCTAACTAGCACTGTCACTAAGTGTTGACGAAAGCGTTCAAACATTGCCTTCAGCAAGGCCGTCACATAAAGTAGCTTTATCCCAAGCAAAAATTAAGAAGTCTAGCCACTGTCCTGATAGGGATTATTTGCTATTGACGAAGAGTGGAAATTGGGCACGAGGCGAATTGAGAGACAAGAAAGGTGACCATGTTTGGCCATGTCAGTGTTTTGGCGTCTGGTGTATGGAATGGCTAACGCTGGGTTTGGGGACTTTCAGGCATTTGTTAAGCTAAGGTTTTGTCATGTAAAACTGAGGTTTTGTCATTGGATCCTGTAGGTCTGTAGAAGCCAGCATTTCAGTCTACTGACAAACGGCTAATAAATCGCCCTCCCGGCTTCTGGTCAACGTTACAGAAAGATGTTACAGTGATCGGTCCGACTCAAGCCGTTCACGCAGTCAGATTGGTTGAACCGTTGATAGGACCACATCTAGACAATTCCACGGGCACTAGTGACATCACCACCTACAGCTCACAAAATAAAATCCAGATCAGCTCCTTGGAACTTGTGTTAATTAGCAGCCTTATTAACGGACGCATTGAGAAGTTTCAGTAAAGGCATTAAGTCGTAAATATCTGTAACTAAATCTAAATTTTAGGCGAAAGTGCGCGTGAGTGTCTGCAACTTTAGCACAGGTAACATAAGAAAGTCATGAAGATTTTGTAAATAAGAATATTCTCCATGTGTGTCCATTGGCTGCCTATGTCACAAGATTTAATTAATGTCCTTCTCTAGGAAAGGTTCCGTCCTGTATTGTAACAACTTATATAGAAATGCATCCGCTACTCGGATGTCAGTTACCTTTCCTAATCACAGCATTAATTATTGACGCCTTCACCGGCAACAACGCACAAAGACTTCACAGACAATACCAACATGACAGTACAAAAGCTGGTGATGAAGGTGCATTGTAGTTTGCCATCACGTGACTAATCTGTTTGCAGTTAGATATGCATCCACATGACCTCCACTACACTTGACATGTTTTCAGGATAGACGCATCAAATTGCATTCTTTATCTGTGTTTTTCGAGTACTTGTTTTTATGCAGTTGCACTATTTCAGCTGATCCACTGTTTACAGTGCTTAATTGTTTGGGTGTAGGCGGTCCTACTGTGTCGAGTTGTTATGGTGTTTGTCTGTATTATACTCTGTGGTATAATGGTATATCTGGCGTTCGCATGTTGCAATTGCTGGTATTGTGATCATAATGAATTTACGCTTTAATCCTTGAAGGTGTATTGTAGAAAAACCTCACTAACCGCTGTTTCATTTACATATATGAAACCTTCGTACAACCAGCCCTTCGGTTGTATCCCACGACACACCACAAAGGCCAGGGTAGGTGTAATGCTATCAAATGGTATTTCTAAGGATTATGGACAAATAGCAGGATGAAGATTGGTTCCGTGTTCACGTATGCATACATGGGAGCGTACAATCGCTTTTGAAAGCAATTTGTAAAATTGGATTCAAATACTGGAAATAGTAGCATTCGGCATTTGTCACATGAATTAAAGTGCAGCTTATTTAATTTGTGCGAAACACACAATCTGTTGTATTGATAATTTTTAAGACATGAATATGTCAGCGACGGGTAACTGTGATTAATGATGCTATGACTATCCCATTTCACATATTTTAAATGTATTGTTGTATCTTGGGTTAACGGAACGTATAACGGTAAATAGAGCAGGTGACAACACTACAGGTCTACGTAGTAAATGATCCACATAGTGACAAGACGGGGGCGGACATGATGTAAGATGAAGGGCCGGCGTTTGAGAAAACCAGGTGCGTGTTTTCTCGCTCCTCGAATTAGTTTTTCATAGCATTCTACCTCTCCAAACAGATCCAACAATTTGGTATTTTTTCTGCCCTCCACCATTTTTTCAGACAGATTGTAAACCGTTGTAGGTGATACAGAGAGTGAGTGGATGGAGACAGACAATGACAAGACATTCCGTACAATAAGGTACCGTGTCCTGTACGTTGTGTATAGGGGCTAGCCCCTTTACTGAGTGAGTATGATCGAAAGAGCTTAAGATGCCGGGATCGAGCCCACCTGTGACCGGGTGTGAAAACCGTGGAGTGAATTTTGTGTGCAGACTCTTTAAATGTTGTCACAACCCCTAGTGTACAGTACACAACCCTGTGCACTTAAAAGAAACCCACGAATCCGTTGGTAAATTACCAGATGGTGGCCAGATGAATACACGCAAACACCTAGTTGCGGGTACAGCAACGTGCAGTACACTTGGACAAAGTACTGTGACTATGTGTCCCAGTCCACCCAGCTGTGAATGGGTACCTCGTAAGGATGGGAAAGCCACATTAACGTGGTGCGCCTAATGGCGGCAAGAGTTGTAAATGCATTGTGCCGTTGAGATTGATATCCAATGATCGAGGGAAACATAGCACCTTTGAGCAGCTGAACTGGATATTGGCGCTATAAAAATATTAGCATGTATGTTCTCCGCTGTTATATCCCAACACGAATTGGGCCTACACTAGTGTTACGAGTTAAGCAGGATGGAGATACACGGGTACCCCGTCCGGTGTCAGTGTACAGATGTGCAATTGTTAGCTGTACATAAGTAGAAACATAATGTTTCGCTAGGACATCTTCACGGGGTGCTCACTTACCCTAGGAAAACCCTTTAGACTACATGACTAAATCAACATAATAGCAATTGACAAACACATCAAAGTATTTTTATTAGAATAAATATTTCACTTCGACTCCAAATCTCAAAAGTTTATATTTAAAACTAGGAAGCACAACTTATCAGTCTGTGTTGCGATGACATTAAGTGCCACATGTCTCTTGAGTCAGTGACAACGCGTCAGTAATCTCATGGGTGCCGCTATGATCTAGCACATCCTGCCACCATACTCCTGTACATCTTTGTTACATCTACATCTTGAATATGAACACAGAACCTAAAACCATAAAAGTATCGAATAATGCATGGTGTTGCTCCGTTTCTAAAACCGACAACACACCTGTCGACTCGGGTGACAATGTGGCGTGACACACTCTGACGTCATCGCCTGCAGCAACAGCATAAACAACAAGTGGGATGGTGTGTTCGTCATCCTTCAGAGTCACACACATTGGCACCAAAGAATACAAAACCACAAGACATGAAGATTGCAGCATCTTGTCAGAGCGTTTGTGTTGTTAAACGGTTGACCTAGTTCCTGAGACAACAACTTCAGAACGTACGGGTTTTGACTTCATCTGTGTGCGCCAGGAATGTTGCTAAAAGCGGCGTAAAACCAAACTCAGTCAGTCAATCATTCTTTTCCATTAAATTCTAATCCCCACAATACAAACATGTCCATGATCCTCTAACGCTGTCTTTACACATGGTGTTGAGGAGACACACACAAATGAATGAATATACTCAACACATGATTTCTACTGGTCATGCGCAGACTGTACAGATACATTAGTCTTTGACACTGTTCTGCAAAGTGATCTTGAGCAAATGATGAATGTAGCATAGACTTAGGATAGTGTGGCAAATGATGACTGTAGCGTAGACTTAGGATAGTGTGGCAAATGATGACTTTAGCATAGACTTAGGATAGTGTGGCAAATGATGACTTTAGCATAGACTTAGGATAGTGTGGCAAATGATGACTTTAGCATAGACTTAGGATAGTGTGGCAAATGATGACTTTAGCATAGACTTAGGATAGTGTGGCAAATGATGACTTTAGAAAAGACTTAGGATAGTGTGCAAACTGGTATACGTGAGCAAAATATGCCCAATCTATCTTGTTCATTCATTGCAGTCACAGGTACACGGACCACCCCCTCCGATATAGGTGGAGTATTGTATATTGGACCAATAAAGACAATTCACTGATACTTTGTGAAAATGGGGCTGCCTGATATTAGAGTGAGTGAGTTAATTTAGTTTTATGCAGTTTGTAGCAAGATTCCAGCGATATCACGGCGGGGGACACAAGAAATGGGCTTCACACATTGTACCTGTTTTGGGGAATCGAACCCGGGTCTTCTGCGTGACGAGGGAACGCTTTAACCACTAGTCTACCCCACCGCCCCCTCCTTATATTAGATCCCACTCGTCCCCCAAAGTAAGAGTACTTTTAATGCGTGGCCTCTCGTCAGGTAAATACCTGGAGTTGGAACGTGACATTGTGTTCCACATTGTTAAGGGAGATAAGGTTCTTGGGCCGACGGTCAGTACACCCTCCAGTAGTTCTGGACGACATACTTCCTGCCTGATTGTTGAAACACGAGCAATATATATCTGTGTACTTTGGAAACTCATTTTATGTGAGATATTGATCCAGATGATGAACTTGAATTAGACAACAGTATTTCCTGTTGTATGAGGATCTGCTCTTATGACCGTTTTGCTCTGACTGCCAATGGACCGGAGCATTTAATTCATGCAAGAACATACATGTTTAATGCTTAGAAAGGTTTATACAACTGTTTTTGAAAAAGAATCTTGTAATACCATATACTGCTTGTACGGATGATATGGCTTGTGCGAGACCTACCTGTTTAGTAACCGAGGAAGAACATCTATGTCATATGTTTTTTTATAGTCTTTCATGTTTTTCTTTCCTTGTTTTCAAATTCATATGTAAGAAAAGCTGAAGTGAAGAATGACATCATAGCATAGTGATGTTGAACAGGCTTGCTGACTAGGTTGACACAACTCATCGGTTCCCGATTGCGCAGATTGATGGTCATGTCGTTGATCACTGGACTGTCTGGTCCAGACTCGGTAATTTACAGACCCCTGCCATATAGCTGGAATATTGCTGAGTGCGGTTGAAAACTGATATGTGAAGTATGACGTCATGGAAACGTCATTCCAGCAACTCACGGTAACTTCTGTCAAGTCATTTTGTACAAGCATATTAAGTTCAACATGGTGTTGTGAATATTAGTCGAGGTGTCAATGCAGTAGGTAGAATTCAAACAAGATCCGTCAAGCGATCCAATCGAAAGGAAGTCTGGATTCTATGAATCTATTACTGAAATAGGAAATTCCATATGGAGATTATTTTACCGGGAAAATAAATGGAAATTTTATCATGCAGTTGTATAGGTTACTGCTAAGCTGGAAACTAATTACTTTAGGTAGTCAGGAAGACGTATGAAAGTTCTTTCTTCTCTGGTTTTGCCCATCTAACTGTTGCAGTAGTCACAAACAGATATTGCTGGGACCTATTAGGCATATTAGCCATTGAGCTGACGATAAAGCCAATAAAACACTGACACTGATTGTAGTGGACAACGATCCATGGCACTTCAATGCTCCCGGGAGTCTAGAGAGAGAAAAGAAACAACAGCCGTATTGCTGACTTCTTAAGAAGAAAAGGTCTAATCTTATCAAACAATCTCTCAATGTCTTCCAGGCAGAGCTAGATTGAAGGCAGAAGCTTTACTTCTTAGCAACGTGGTGATATTCTGTGCTCTTAGCTAGTTATACTTTAGTGATGCCAAACGTGGTTAAAAGGACAGCCTCGGTGTTAAGAGTAAACTTCACAGAGAATGATGATGATGATAGTGATGATGATGATGACGTGTATTAGTGTGGGGTTCTATATCGTTGCTGCGTTCTTATCAGGCACCAGGGACATGGTGGCAAAAGGGGAAGTTTGAATCAGATATCTTCATGACTGACTGATCTCATTATCTTCCATTTGAAGAGGGTCTACCCTTCTGAATAGCACGGACCGTAGCGTTAGAAAGCCATTAGTTATATTAATATCATAACACAAACAACAAGGATATGTAGACGTTATTATGGAATGGGATAATTATAACATAATTTGGATGGGCTCTCAGTCACGTACAGGTCAATAAACCCGAGTTCGTTGTTTCTGTATGAATATAATGTAATCGTTTATGTCACTGAATTCGCTGTCCCTATTCACACTGATGTGATTCTCAAGATTCAGCAAAATCATGACAAATATGCAAAGCCCGCTTTTGAAATTGTCACTCATGCGTCTCAAGTACAGAGTTGTCCGTCTCCCCATTCTCTTGTTGCCTGAGGTTTGGTACCTACCAATCTTTTGACTGACATTAGGAAGGTACTCGGGATCGCTGCCAGGAATACAGTCCTTCCAAAACTCTTGATCGCTGCGTTTAGATGGAGCAAGGACCCTGGGCTGATGCCAGTCAAACAGATTATGTCACTTAAATTTAAAACAACAAAGCTGGCATATTTTACTCTCATCAGATCCTAGAAATATGCACGGCTGATCTACCAATGACCTTGATCGATTAAATGAATATGGAGATTGTGATGTAAGAAAGCAGATCTTTTTGAAATGTTACTTGAGGACACGTGATGCTAACGTGTTGATTTCTTAAGGATCAATTCTCCAATGTAAAACTCTAATTGAAATATGCTATTTTTTTACATACATGTCTCAATAATGAAATAAAATATTTCCCTAAGCCTAGTTTCGCAATGGCGGTACCGGTCTGCCATGAACTTGCATAACCTAAAAGAACCACAAAAGTTCTCACTGAATTGAACGATTCAGAAATGCGCAGTAAATGTTATAATATTTAGAACCAGTAATTATATTATAATTAGGCTCTCAATTACACCCTGATTTGGAATAAATGAAATATTATTATTTATATCTCCTTGTTTTGTCAATGATTTCGACCCCATCCCATTGCCCATGGGTATGTCGTGGCAAAGGACCTCTAATTGACGCCATTTTTCTTCAGGCGGACGCCCCCTCTATCCAAGGGGAGAGAATCAACAACCCTTTCACTTTCATTTCCGTGATCTCATGAGTCTTGAACAAGGCCCCATGGGGAGGCTAGAGGCCCACCGGTTCTGAGCATTGATAATGAAAACCAAAATGTATTGAGTTCAGTCTCAGACATGTCATGACATCGATATTTGATGTTTTAAAAATTCCTGGTGTCAAACTTCAATATGTGGCCTAGGTTGGCTCCAGTCTGCATCTCCAGCTGAGGGGTGTGATGGGCGATGCCCTCTGGTATTCAAGCCGAATACGAAGTAGGTATTAATTGGTCCTACATCAAAGCGTTGCCTTTGTCCTAAGGGTCCAGATAGTCCCGTTTCAATCGTCTTTGTGTCTGTATACACTCAATCCCGTTCTGCAGTGCTTGCAAAACCATATGTTTGATTGAATTCATTTGAAGTGCCAAACTTAATCACGTGAACGACTGAACAGTTTCATTGACAATAACATGTTTGAATTGATTGTCATTGTACCTGCAATACTTTCATGGTTTATTCAATACTGTTGTCTCCCTGCACTACATGGGCGGACTCTCCCACGCAGTTCCAGGTGATCTCATGGTCATGACGTCATAGCACGTGTGTCATTCCGTGAAATGTCCTCGCGCTCAACTTTCTTCACCCGACACTACGCAGTTTCAGGTGAACTCATGGCCATGACGTCATAGCACGTGTGCCATTCCGTGAAATGTCCTCGCACTCAACTTGCACACCCGACACCACGCAGTAAGTGCCCCCCCCCCTCTGAACAT
This sequence comes from Haliotis laevigata, assembly GCA_008038995.1. Lineage (NCBI taxonomy): Eukaryota > Metazoa > Mollusca > Gastropoda > Lepetellida > Haliotidae > Haliotis > Haliotis laevigata. The sequence goes on along the minus strand of VKKT01001993.1, from coordinate 80,173 downwards.
ACATGATAAGTTATGATACACATCAATGTCAACAAGAATGTGTGAAGCTTTTTCAACTTATCATACCACATCCTTGGAAAATGAAACACTAAATACGGTAGGGTAGGGGAAACATTGAATACCGGGTAGGGGAAACATGGCATACTTGGTAGATTAAAAATGAAATACCTGGTGAGGGAAATATGGAATGATCTGATCGGTATAAAATACATGGAATACTTGGTCAGAGAAACATTGACTACTTTGTACAACACATATCTGCAGGTGCACGGTGTTTCTTATGACTGACTGACTGACTGAGTTTGGTTTTACGCCGCTTATCAATATTCAAGCAATATCACGGCGGGGGACACCAGAAATGGGCTTCACTCATTGTACCAATGTGGGGATTCGAACCCGGGTCTTCGGCGTGACGAGCCAACGATTTAACCACTAGACTACCCCACCGCCCCTGTTTCTTATGATATATACAATGCATGTCGTAGAACCAAACCTTACATGTAATGGGCATACAACAAATAGATGACATGGTTCGCAGTATTTAGCCGACGTTATGCAATACGTAATGTATGACTGACTCTGTATTACATGAGCGTCACATATACAATAAAGCAGTCAAATTACTGAATATTCATTAACAATCCTATGTACATAACATTAAAACATCTATGCCATTTAGAATGAGATACATTGTGCATGATGTACACGTTGTGTGGAAGTGTTAATTAGAAGACATGCTCGGAGCCACCTTGTCATCAATGTGGAACAAGGTATACTAATTGGAATTAAAAATTAACCACAATGCTGTATTGAAACATTCACCATTAATGAACTGGAGACTATTAATTCCAGTGAAACGAAGAATTTGTATTAATAATGCTGAGTAAACAGAAGAGGTAAGGTAGCCAAGTTGTTAAAGCGTTCGCTCGTCACCTGGAGACACAGGTTTGATTTCCCACACGAGTTGTGATGTTCCTGGAGTATTGCTGAAAGTTATCTTAACACCGTAGTCATTAATCCATACAACTAGAGTATAATAACATGCTGCATGCTGATGTAACTCACATCGTTCTTAACATTACTTATCATTATACCAACCCGTGTAGATCCGGGTTAGAATTGATCTTCAGTAACCCATGCTTGTCGGAAGAGGCGACTAACGGGATCGGGTGGTCAGGCTTGCTGACTTGGTTGACACATGTCATCGGTTCCCAATTGCGCAGATCGGTCCAGACTTGATTATTTACAGACCGCCGCCATATAGCTGGAATATTGCTGAGTGCGGCGTAAAACTTAACTCACTCAGTCACTCGTTATTATTATACTAAAAGTTGAAGTAAGCCCCTGTTCACAGCACTGTCAAATTACATTGCACCAGCAGCATTCCTTGTTTGGACAATACAGATATATTACTCATGACATTATGGTGTGACGGGAATCTCTGGCGTTAAGTAAAACTAGTTGTACTAGAACATCAGTTCTGCTGCCTGTCCCTAACAACTGGGAGATAGAATCATAGGACTGAAACAAGGTAGACTAACGCTTAGTCCCTGAACATGAGATCCTGAACCAGGGGGATGTAGACTTGCTTCATTTAGGGCTTCAGCATTGCAGGGAGGGCTGGGCAGGAGGGAAAATAATGTGGTTCAGGGACTGTGAGACAGACTA
>VKKT01001992.1:108200-119705 GCA_008038995.1 Haliotis laevigata | reverse complement strand
GACATTCTGTATACCCATGTTTTGGAATGGCGGTGTAGCCTAATTGAACTGATTATGGCACTATCAGTGTATCGGGTACATCACACAGATCTCAGCAATGAAATAAGAACAATTTAACCGTCTTACCATCTCTCTTATAGTGCCCTGAAGAAAGAATGTGAAGTTGCTTTTTTGACTCAGTATATGTTATACATATGTTGCTGTTGCGAACGTAAGCACCTTGCATGTATATATCTTGCATTCATATTGTACTTGTGTTACGAGAGTGGTTTTTTGTAGTTTGTAATAACATTCGTTAGGTGATAGTCATTATGAGTCACAATGTTTAAAGTTTTGAGTGTTGGTTGTGGGTCACATTTCGCTTCATGTATGTTCGGTGTTGGTGCTGTTTTAGCGGTACGCCTTTATGATAGCGCTCCAGACTTACCTGCCCTTCACAGTCTTTTGTTTATCTTGTTGACATCCGCCGTTCGAGAAAGTTCTAAGTGGTTAATGATACAGCCATGCTATGCTGGAAAGTTCGAGAATCTGTGTCAGTATATATAAGGGCTGGCTGTTGTGTGGTGTGACACTGCTCTCATTTGTAAACAAGCTCCATTTAGAATATCTGATCTCACTGTGGTTACCACGACTGGTGAGTTAATACTTTATATGTGATCCATTACTTTAGATTTGTGACTCAATTGCATTGTACTAGAGATCTGTATTGTGATTTATTGTAGCTTGCTCATTGTTTGCTCAATATATTATTGAATATTTTAGACTTGTCTGTGTTATATGTTGCTGGTTCAAAGGGGATTCTTAAACCTTTTGTCACGGCAATTTATGAACCGTAACACTTGGGCCTGTGGCCTTTATACGGAATAAATTCTCCTTCTAAACGTGCGAGAAAGAGAGAATGTGGTATTAGTATGATAGTCTAACAGGAAGTATTTTAGTATCAATACCAGAAGGGCTTTGTATGTTGTATCTGTTGCAACTTATTATAGAGTTTATCACAATCATATGAATCAACGTTGCATTAATGTGTTTGATTCAGTTTGGATTAGGTTCACGTTATAGTGATCTGTTTCACTTTGTTGTGAGAACCAGTTAGTATTAATGAAAATAATATATAGGCATTGCGGAATTCCACTGTAAAATAATTTCTGTTTGTATATTTCGGTGGACGCATTTGGGACGTAGGGTGGTCTCTGATGCAGATTCACCCTTAAGATCAATAATGTGTCATTGTTTGCAAAACGTTACTCATTAACGCAAATGTCATAAAGTTCGGCAGTTTGAAGATAACCTCATTATAAGACACCTGTATCATGCTTTATGATATTGACCGATATTCATTTGGAAACTATGTGATAGTCGTAAGCTTTTCTCGTGTAGGCTTTTCTCAAGTGACATGTTTATTAGAAATGGCCCAAATCTGTCTGTCATCTCTTAATTGCTTATCACCGTCGTCCAGTCCAAACCAGTATAGCAATCTTGGTCTGACATAAACATAACAGATATATCGATATCTGATCGATTGGGCGTTTTGTGGAAACATTTGTATGCTCTTCAGGCTCTTGTATGCTCTCACATAATACAGTTAAACATCACTTGTCACCAAACTGACACACTCCTGTATACAAATTTCCCGATTTTCAAGTCATTGCTTTGTAGCAACTTTCCCTCAGATCACCGTTCCCAGCCTGGATACATTTAAAGATGATGCCGATGCATCTAAGATGACGTTATTTATTCAATAAATGAGATGTGACAAATCAAACCACGACTACAGGAGAGCTTCAGGAAGACTATAATTCTCTGTGAAAGTGAAACCCAACTTCTAGTCATTGTGACATCTCGGCCTTCATCTACGCTAGGATTGCCCTCTGCAGCATGCGTTATATCTTTGTTCAAAACATCTTATATATATATAATACAAATAAAACACTATGTCTATCCTACATTGTCTTCATGCCAAGCTGAAACCATCAAAAAATAACTTACACTATTATATACTGAACAAAAATAGTCACACTGATAAAATATCAATCTTAAAAATACCAATATCCCTAACTTATTTTGTCCAGTATATATGGCTAAAAGCTTTGTAATACCGTCTGTGTACTTGAATATCTAAATGAACAAACTTAACACTGGCCTGCCGTGCACTTAGCCATGGGCAATGTACTTACAATTCGCTGAGCAAACATCGTGTGAACACTATTTGATCACGTTTGGGAGACAGGGTAGCTTTGCTTGTGCCATCTGATTACACATCCAGATGATCTTATACTCGTTATATTCTTCATATATATCGGTCATTCTGCCCTGTCCATGTGTAAACTAGTGTCACAGAGCAGAAGTCGTCTGCATTGTACGTTTTTGTTTGTTTGTTATTTAACGCCGCACTCAGTAATAGTCAGCAATAAGGCGACGGTCTACAAATAATCGAGTCTGGACCAGGCAATCCAGTGATCAACATCATGAGCATCGATCTAAAATGGAAAACGATGGTCAGTGTCAATCACGTCTGCGAACCTAACGCCCGATCCAGTTAGTCGCCTTTTATGACAAGCATGGTTTGCTGGAGACCAATTCACGGGTCACATTAGTCAAGATTAATGGAGTTTCTATTGATGACGACAATGTCACAAAGAAGTAGAAGTGCTAAATATTCACTAATTCAGTACACATATACATTCAGTACGACCAGGACATTAATCAGTCAGTACTTAGAAAAAAAAAAGTAAATGCGAACTTACTCCTTCGATGAGACGATAGCTATTTCTGTAGACAGGACAAATTGGTTCTGAAAAGGCATTCTTGTCTTGGTGGGTGTTCTGTGGGTCTTATCTTAATGATGTTATCTTGTACAGGCAGACCAGTTGAATCTACTGTAGTTAGACTAAAGTTAGTATACCCTTTGTTTCATAATCCCATCAAGATGGATGATTACCACAAGAGGCAGTTCCATCAGACAGAGTATCAGAATAGTCAGCACAGTCTGCATGGGGACCAAAGTTGGGAAATGTTTCCAAATACTGTAAGAATATTAAACATCACAACTATTTATTAACTGCCAATGTTATAGGGTATTTTATGTTAACAGACGAAATAATATGACAATACTTTAAATTGGCTCAAATAACTTTTTGAAACAGACTCTGCATTCTTTGGAGTTCTCGTTGCAAGTGCGACGTTTGAGGACACAGGTGATTATCTCCTTCGAGATAGTTATAGAAGATAGTTAATACTTATGTGTCTCTTTCTCAACATTTGCAACTTTCCCTTTCATTAAATCAATATCCGTAATGGTGTTTGCAATCGTTATTTGCAAAATGATTTGCCAAATGACAACGCCTGATAGTGAGCTTTATAATCGTGATACAGCTGATTTTTATCGTAATATTACGTCATAGATTGCAACCCTGTTTAGAGTTCCATGAATGCTTATGGCAAAAAGCTGTGACAATGTGTGCATTTGACAGATCTATGACAATAACAATTGACTTAAACCATACCTCTTGTACGAATGTTCTGTATTGACTATCCAGAAATCCGAGTCGTTTATAGTGTCAACAGAATCAGTAAATACGCTACTGTGTTCGGTCAATATGTAAATGAATAATTTGTTAATAAGTGAAAATGAATTTTAGAATAGGGAGAATCAATGAATAAACTATTCGATGTTTTTTAAGTATACACGTACTTGGTTGGATACAGCTGGCTAAAAAAAGGTTGTGAGGAAAACAATTCTTCCACCATTAAATGTCCGCTCCCTCACCAGTATTGGATTTGTATTTTTTGTAAAAATAATTTAACAGAAATTTACGGCAAGCCAATTTAAACGTCGGAGTGAAAAAAGTAACAAAATTGCATAAAAAACAAAGTTAACTGCATATAGATTTTGTTTTCCGTTGGGAATTCTATCCTCTGTCCTCGGTGCTACTTGAGTGGGATTTGGTTCAGAAGAGTTTTATATGAGCCATTCCCAGGTAGTTTGCTATGGAACGAGTTTTGATATCGACCTTCATTTCGCCTTCTGGAAATCTAAGGTTTGAGAGCCTTTTCAAATTAAGTGGAATTGAAGCATGCTATTTAGGTGAACTATATGTTTCCTAAAGGCAGGATCTAGCGGCCGATTGGTAATTCAGTTATATCACGCCATTTCAGCGGCTTTATTGGTGAGTTTCAGGTTTGAGGTATACCCAGGTCATCAAGAAGGGAAGACACCCAGCACTGCCATTTGTGGCACTTGAAACAAACCCTTAACACACGAGTAAGTACAGCACTTAAGGTCGTATTTTTTATTTCATGTAGACAGTGAGACCCACATGTCCAGACGCTAAATGAATTGACTGCTGCTTTGCATGAGGAATAGAACAAGATTCCTCAGAATCAAATCCGGAGATTGATCCAAGTTGAATCAGCTCTTCTTGTGCAGGGAGGTTGCACACGATACTGATGGAAAGTCAGCATTTGAAACTTGCAAGACGTTATTCTTCAATTTCGTGAATGTGTGCATGGTACTGACAGTTAATCCTGTTCAAGAAAAGCTAACTTCGTAATGATTTCTTGAAATAAACCATAATAGGCCATGGTAATCTTTTTCCTTCTCAACACTTTCTTTTCACTACAAAATTCATACGGCATGGACATCTTTGACACATTTATGCACAAGTACATTAAAGTTGCTCAGTCTGAGAAAATACGTGTGTTGCTTAATAAATTGCACATGTATATATATCACAGTACATACCACACAGTTTTACGTGAGTTGATTTGTAATATATGTATTTTATGAATTTCAGTTTGAAAACTATTAATTGCGCTTTATTTTCAAGATACAAACTGTCAAGTGCTCAAGAGATAAATGAGGGTTTGCTTTCTTGCTTTGGTTGTACACTATGGGGTGTTTTTGCAGGAAGTGGGAAACCTAGTATCTGCTTGCTTGCTGACGTCACAAAAAGTGGCCAAAACATCGCCTGTGTTTTTGTTTTATTTTGTTGTTGTAATTTGATCATTTTAGATTATGTATCATTTCTGATTCGCTGGTATTGAGTAGACTACTGTAGAATTATATCAATGTGTGCATAGTCTCTTTAGATTGCATTATAACCGCAATGTTTAAGTGAGCATGATTTTCTTCGAACGAATAAAAACAACCATGTTCGAATCAGTCCCAACATTTTGTAACCGTGTACATCACTATCACTAGGTAAGGTTGCAGTTCTATCGTCAGATGTTAACAGCAATGAGCTAAAAACCAACTGTCATTTCAGGTTTTCAAAGAAAACAACATATGAAATGCAGGACTTCTTCACCCATAGCCTTCTTTTGTACAGTCTAGTATAGCGCATTCGGAATTGTTAAGAGTCAATGGCAGTTCAACAACCTAATCCAACGTGAATGTTTGTTAGAATTTCACTGAAAAGTTCATTTTCTTCCTTATTTTTTCTCTGCATTACGTTCGTCAAACTTAACACGTGTGGAAGTGGCGATCGTGAAAAGTTTGAAAAACTACAAATGATATCATAGTTAAATTTTGAGGTGAGGTAAACTGCTAGTAAATTACCCGCAAATAATAGCGAAAATTATATCATATGTGACAGAGCATTGGACTTCAGTCGTAGTGAGTAGTTTTGTGGTTACCTGACCCGTCAGCTGATGTCTCTTTTCATCCAACAAATTTGGCTTTCGTGAAGGGCTATTAATTTTAGTCTGATTGTGAACTGGTTGTTGGTGTCTTATATAATTTTCTTCACAAAAGAAACTATGTTTAAGAGATGTTAATGTCATCCAAAATGTTTTAAGGAGCAGTGCCCTGCACCTATCACAATTCAAAGGTTTAAAGCTCATGTGTTACTGCTATATGAATATATAAAACAAAAACTCACGCGTATCAGTAACCTGTTTCGTTGGAAAATGCAGACTGTTTATTCTCTTGCATTGACGGATTATATTCAGTAGGTACACATTATGAAAGATAAACTTTGAAATTAACATGTTTTCAAATTGAAAGTTTCAAATAAAATACCTTTTATGGTGCCATGGAGTTTAACCTAATCTCGCATTGTTAATAAATGATTTGTATGTCACAGGGCTTGATACGTCCCTTATTACTTTCGTTGGAGCAGGATGTGGATCGAGCTTTCGTAGAACGATTCCTTGCTGACACTCGCGTGTGATCATTTGAACGATCCTCAAGGCGTGTGTTGGAAAATAATGAACAGAAATGACGAATAAAACATCCTGTTTTCCGCGGTTTCTTCAGTGGTGCCACTTTATTTGTTCCTTATTGGTTTGTAGCAAAGGCTGGACAGATTGTCACACATATGCCTAGCTGACAATCGTCGAGGTCAGTTGATAAGATGTGTGTTGAGATCAGGTTTCAAACTATGAATGTAAGTGTATTTGATGAATGTGAATCTCTCTTGCATCGTGAATATTCCATGAATATATACACAAATGTATTTCATGTATTGATGCTATGACTTCTACTCATTGATTCGTACGATGAAGGACGCTCACAGAGAAAATTATTTGAAACAGAAAAAGTGATATTTTTTTCATGCAGTTCCAACCTTTGGTGTACCACTGAAAATGCTCTTTCTATCAAGATCAATTGCAAATAGGATATCCTGTGCAATTCCTATTGTTTTGCATATACGTACCATAGTTGACAGTCTTTTCAGAAATTTGTTTCTGGACAACCAGAAATGGAGTTCACACACTGTAGTGATGTGGGGAATCGAAGCCGGATCTTCGGCGTGGCGAGCGAAAGCCGTAACCAGTAGGCTACCACACCGCCCCTCAAAACTATTTGAACTCGGATGTATTGCAAAAAAAAACCCTGATGCATAGCTTTCTGTCGTGATGTATAAGTTCAGATGGTGGTCAGATACATGCTCTTTCGTTTCGCCTTTCTTATTTAGACGGAGTCTTGATTTTGTACTATGTATTCAATACGTATCTTTTATACTACGCAACCGGCACAGTTCTTACTCAGGTCAATCCAATAATCATCATGCTTCCTCTTACGAAAACTAGACTGACATATTTAAAATTGATTGCAGCGCGTGAAGAGATTCAATCAGTTCTGCCAAGTCAGCATTCTCTTCCAAAGGTCTCTTCTGGTCAATTGATCTGGGATATATTGGTATCCTCCACTTTCTGTACAGCTTACATGTGCAAAGAAAGATTCATTTAGTTATTCCTTCATCGCGCGAGTTATCCTCGAGTCCACGAGGTGTTTATTTAGTTTCATTCTATACTTTCCATGTGATTGTAGCGCTCAAAAAATACTCAGTCAGTTATTTCCAGTAAGTAAGTTCTTGAGCAAGGTCTCTTCGGTTTTGTCAGGAATTATTGGTATCCTGGGCCTTATGTGCGACTAAAACGTGGGAGGAAAGATTGATAGCTGATCATTTGGTATCATCATGTCGGTTTAGTTGGATGATATTTGTGAAATTACAACTACAGGCAATCGCACCGAGTCGTATGCAAATATGTGGTTAATTCTACTTTTTGGGTTTTCTGTGTATGAATATTATTTTTGTGTATGACAACAGAAATTGGTGAGTTGCATGTAAACCTGGAAAACGACACTTACAATATGGGCTAAAAATGAGACATCTAAAACAGTACATACTGTTAATTGATATTCTGGGCTCAATATGACACATCTGTACCAGTATATATGTTTTTATGTTTTTACTAAAAATATTGTTTTGATTCAAATATTAATATTTATGGGAGCCAAACCCTGCGGGTCCAAACCCAATTGGCGTACATCACATACAATAACGAACTCAAAGGGTCCACTAATTTCGTTGCATTTCGACTAAAATATACGGCAAGTAGCTTGAGAAAAAGGAATTTCGAATTCATTACATTCGTTGTGACCGCGTTCGTTGTAAACGTAGCGTACCGTATCCCATATGTTGGTGGTGTATGCAAGAGGTTCATGAGGGTTTAGTACCACATTTCACATTATTTTGTCAACACCACATACCACGTTTGTAAATTCTCGATATTTTCCTTTAAGTGTGATCTTGGGCAGTTTTCCGGGGATGTCATCCACATTTGTTAAACCTTCTCTTCTTCAGATCGTTTTAACGCATAGGTTTTCTTTTAACAGAATAAAGCGTTTTTTTGCTTTGAAGTGGTTGGTAATCAGATGTTTTATTAAAGGCCTTCAGACTGACCCTAGAGAATGGTTTCCCTTTAATTGCTGCTCAGTGATTGACCGGTCACTTAACTGTACACAATTTGGGCACACAGTTTCACATTTGCAAGTAGACCGTAGGGAGTCATTAAATATACTGCAATCATCAATCGACTACTGAGGCGTCCGCTGTGTATGATAGCGGATGTACAACAAAAGCAACGCTCTCACTTATACCTGTACAATGTTTCCCTTACACTAAATATGTGTATTTGGTTAAGTGTTTTCTATGATGACTGTACTAAAGTGTGTAAACACAAGTAGACGTAGGTTCACGTTTTTCATGTCTGCAAAATTACAGCTTTAGATCTCATACATCGGCATTTGTAACAAACATTGGACATCAGTATCTATGACTCCGACTTTCTTGTGGCGAGGGACACTAAATGGGTGAACAAGTCAGTTAAGCTTTATACCGGTTTAGCAATATTTACCACTATCACAGTGGGGGGACGACACCGTAAATGACCTACACATATTGCCCATGTGGGCCCGAATGCCTTAACCATCAGGCTACTCTGCCATCCTTGAGTAGACGGTACGATAAGCAATATCTTGGGCCTGTTGAACATATAACATTGAATCAATTAGGATAGGAACGATAATGAACAAGGTATGTATAATAATAATGATAAGTTTGTTAGACCCCTAGCAGCGCTATTATATCACATGTATCAGCGAAGACAACTGTGTCTGTCGTCTCTACCAACCTAATCAACATGTAATTTCAGTATCAGGATGTTCTCCCCCAAACTTTAGATCTTGCACTTGATAACTTTCATATTATGTAAATGTATGATCTGTGATATTTCTCATTTTTATTTATATGTATGTGCCGTCCTGCGTGTTTAATTGGCCATATTGGTCGGGCACTGTATATTATATTTGTGTATTTTAATTGTCATTGTTTTACAGTGTGTGACACGGAAATAAACTAATTTACTTCTTCTATAATATTTCTCTTTTAGTGTGTGTGTGTGTGTGGACTTCACTATATCCTATTTAAATCTCTAATGATGTGTGATTGATGATGATAAGTTACATGACACGGTTTATGGATAAGTTTTTTATTCTCCTTCATCATCCAACTTCTTTACACGACGTTTCAGAGCTAATTCTTGCTCCTTCATCACCTGATGAAGCAGCAAGAATTAGCTCTGAAACAGTGATGAAGGAGCAAGAATTAGCTCTGAAACGTCGTGTAAAGAATAAAAAAGAAGTTGTTATCCATAAAACGTGTCATGTATTYGGGTCGGGTAATTGACCTGATGAAGGAGCATGAATTTGGTCTGAAACGTTGTGTAAAAATAAACAAAGAGTAAAAAAAGAAGTTGTTATCCATAAAACGAACATGTATTCATATTCATCCAACCTCTAAATGTCATTCAAAAACTTGATTATAGGTTCTTTCGTATCGTGAAACTTTATCGTTTCCTTGTATTGTTTTTTATATAATGATATAACTAACAACTATACCCATTACATTTGTATCAAAGTATTAATACAAAAATACATTATGGGGGTGTTTTTTTCTTTTGCTTTTGTAATAATCGGTTATGGCATTTGATGTCCAGAGCATGAACCGCGAGTCGACTATATTTGCAATCCAACATCGGGGCTGTTCCAAGTAATAAAAGTCTCAATGTTCTGACAAATACCGTTTTCAATCATTATGCGAAATAGGATGTCAATGATAGCAAAATGCGCCAGGGTTTGGCTCGCAGCTGCTTTAGATATGCTTTGTTTTGTTTGTTTGTTTGTTGTTTAACGCCTCTCTCAGCAATATTCCAGCTATATGGCCGCAGTCTGTATATAATCGAGTCTGGACCAGACAATCCAGTGATCAACATCATGAGCATCGATCTATGCCGTTTTGATACGATGACATGTGACAACAAAGTCCATCCGATTCAGTTTGTCGCCTCCAGCGACAAGCATGGGTTACTGAAGACCAATTCTAACAATTCTTCATGGGTCTTTAGATATGCAGCGAGATGAGTGTTTAAGCAATGTTCCAACTGGTGTTGGTTGTTCCTTGCAAGTGCAGCCTAATTGTTGTTTTTAAACACTACCACTGAGAGAGAGTTTACAGTTAGCGTTCTGTCAGCCATGTAGCGACGAGACTAAATTTACACATATACACAGATGCTTATTCCACATTGTCACACTCAAAACCAAATTTTGACGACCAGACTACGACTGGTGTGTTAGGTTTATAAATGATTTATTGTTATGTTATCTGCTGCATCTCGACACTCGTTTAAACTGTTCCATTGATCGTTCATTGTCAGAAATAACATACGTTTTTCATGGTTCAGTAATTCCGCGTTGTCGCATGCTGTTTACTAATATTTCCTTTATGAATTATCACTTACTTGTACGTCAATGTCGACTTAAAAATTACGTAAACCCATGAAATCAAACGGGTAAAGACAGTATCCAGTTCATGAATGTGACTTAAAAGGAATTCTATGTACGAAATACAACGTGAATGTTAATAAAAAGCCTCGAACAATAAAAACAAGGATTATATTGTTTAAATTACAAGGCACATTGAGCTGCATGCAAATAAATAGATATAATCAAATAGTAACTGTTATTTAGATACGTGAAATGAATATGTTTACAATCCATCTATTCATTTCAAAGTCGTATTCTGTTTGATGTAGTTACGTTTCTATACAGAGGTATTATTGTTATGAATGTTGTCATTAATATATAAAGAACTGGATTAAGTGTTCCTGTCTTGACACTGAAAACCAATCTGGATGAAAACGTTCGCAATAACTCAAAACTCGTCTGTCGATTACACCGGCAAAAGTGGTACTGATGCTGGCGTTCTTTACAGAGAAATGATTGATTGTCATCCTCACATGATAAATCTTTTTCAGCCTTCATATTTCAAAGAGCAAACAAAATCACAATCAATTTCTGGTGAGATATAAATGCAAGGAAACAAGTGAATCTAACTATTTGTTGAAGATGGGGGTTGATTATTGAATACATCAAACCATCGCTGACACAAAAGATCCACTAAGTATAACAGATGTTACATGATATAAACAATTGATATCATCAGTGTATAATATGATTTAATGCTGATTTGCAAGATTTACAACCATCGCCATTGTGCTGCTCACGGAATCAAATTCAGATCATAACAGTGAGTGAGTGAGTTTATTTTTACGCCGCACTCAGCAATATTCCAACTATCTGTAAATAGTCCAGTCGGGACCAGACAATCCAGTGATCAACAGTATGAGCATCGATCTGCGCAACTGGGAACCGATGAC
>VKKT01001992.1:73339-84919 GCA_008038995.1 Haliotis laevigata | reverse complement strand
CTCTAAACAGATTATTATATTAGTTTGTTGTATTCCGACGCACTCAGCAATTAGCCAGTTATACGACCACAGTCTCTAAATATTCGTGTCTGGATTATACAGTCCATCGGCCGACATCATGAACATCGTTCTAAACAGTTGGCATGGGATACGCTGATATGCATCAGACGCAGTTAACGAATGCTGGCCTTCTTTTAATTATTTTAAGGGAGTTTGAAGGCGTTCCATTGACGGGGATCAAAGGGTCGTAGATGGAAAGGTCGGACGGAATTGGAGATGTTCGCTGCTGAGGTGTGTAAGAAGAATGATGTTAATGCATATAGTTGAGATCTTTTAGCTTATTTGGTAGTTGACAAAAGATTATGCTAATACACCTAGTCACAGTAATAACACTCCAAACCTATGATCCTTGCTTGAAGAAACATTGAATCCATTGTGGAATGCACGATTGCCAACAATTATCAACTCTTCATCTTTGGTAATATCAATGTTGATAGGTATCAGTACAATATGCACAGATACGAAAATCCCCTAACTTAATATACAGATACTTTATTCGCCCGGGGTTGAGCTGGCGACAAATATCTACTTTAATGCATGTTTAAAGTCAGACTGGTTCACGTTCTAGCCAGTTACACAAATTGCCATGACGTTTGAAACTGTAAACCTTACTTTTAAATCGCCATAAACTGTACTGGTGGCCTCTAAATCCATTTTGGTTCATTTGGTACTTCTCCAGACAATTGTTCGCCGAATGTTACATCTCACTCAGTTATTAAACTGACTGGCTTGAATGAATCCATTTAGACTTGATCGCTCCATTTTTGCAACTTCCGCATTCGATTGGCACAACATCAACTACCAAGTGGTGAAAAGCACAGTTTTCGCAAGTTAGATGACGACACGAATTTTTTGCATTGAATTCAAATGCGAAATATTGACAGTGTAATGCTTTCTTCGTGGGTGACCTTGCAAGAACCGACCAAAAAATAAGCAGTTGGTATGTTTCGTCATACAGTTTTTTGGTTAAAGGTTAATCATCTGTTTCTTATTCAGATGGATGAATTATTACAATATTCCTGCAGTTCAAGGCATATACGTCAGACAGCTCATGAGGTACATGCGAACATTCCCTTGCTACCAAGATTTCAAGGGGCGTCAAACGGCTAAAGCTAAATGTTGTTTTATGTTTCATGTGTGGATTGCCCCGTGCAATTCCATAGAATTGTAAATAAATAGTCTTTCCACAAATGACGGCTAAACGTATTGTTCTAACACTTCAGCACTGTTCGTTTTACACCCAAAGACTCACACCTTAGATACACACAAATAGCATAGACATGAGTGAGTGAGTCAATATTTAAAGTCACGTCGGCAGGTTTTCAGCCATATCGTGACTAAAACAAGTTCAGTTTTGTTTATATATAGAGTTTTGTTTATATACTGTTCAAGAAGAATAGTAAAATCAACTAGAAGATCACAGATTTAGATATAAAATTAGTATGTAAATCTAAAACGGTCTTAATATTAATACAAATACAATATTAAAAGGAACACACTATAGATCGGCAACAACAGTTACTGATTGTAGATCATTATACTAGGGATCGTGGGCATTTATAGTGCTTTTGCTGCCGAAATAGCATAAGAACAGGGTGTGGTGTGTGGGCGTCAGATCTTCCGTTTGCAAATACTGACACAAGACTTTCATTACGCACAGATCCCAGAAGATGAGTCTCGTTAATGCATTCTTGACAAGTTGTGTTCTTCAAACCTGTCGGAGTCGATCCTAAATTTGCAAAACATACTTACATATAGTCGTTACGGAAAAAAACAGAGACAATACCTGGAAACCAAAATTCATTAGAGATTACATTTTCTCACCTGTGCTGGAGCTGTTCTTAATTCTTTTAGTTTAGAACTGGTGTATAAAAGCTCTCGACAAACATAACACCGACGGGCGAAACACGTGCAATCGAGCCTGAAGAAACTGTAGTTTGTATCGTTGGGTGGGAAAAAGGTGGGAAACTGTTATATCATCGAGTTTTAATCCTAGTCAGCAGTATTTCAGTTTGTTGGAATGGTCAGGTGATGTCTCTATAGCATGCATTTAGTTTATGAGAGTACGTCTGAGGGTTTCATGTAACCACGGAATAAAGCACAGTTTTTCATGTACACTTTGGCGGTTTGAAGAGGAGTACCTTCAGCTGTAAGAATTCTCAGGGCACCATCTATCAGACCCATGCATGTATTTCAAATCTTTCAAATCTTATCGCCTGCGAATTCATTACACAGTTTGTCATTTATGAATTTTATAGTAACGATGGTTCTTATTTAAATCATGTAAGGACTAACCATGAACTTGTTTTAATTGGTCTAAGTTTCATCTGTTTGCACGTGTCATCTGTTTGGAAATAGTATTTGGAAAGATGAATGTAGAATGATGTCTACAAATGGTGGAGTTTGAATATTTGCTACTACCACCAAGATCTGCGTCCGAGGCGGCTCCACTCAGGCTCGCGCCCAAAGCTTCGACGCTCCATTTGTAGATTGGTCTTTTGGATGCATGGGAAGTATACAGAATCACACAGATGCAGTGAGTGAATGAGATTCCAAGTTTCCAGCACGCTGAAAAACCGCAACTATGTCAGTGGATAGGTGCTAAATATGAAATATTCTTCAACACACGAAAACTGAGGATAGATCAACAAATGCATTCGCTTTCCTCTGCATCAATTACAGTTATTACCTTTATCCACCAACGTCGTTTGGCTCCATGTTTCAAAATAAAATAAAAGGGCTTAGCATTCGTAAAATGACAACACTCGAAAGTTGATATAATGATTGGATCTACGGTTCGTTAGTTTGGGACCACAAAGGTTTCTATGCATATCAATTAAATAGTTCATAACTGTCAAATTTGCACTTATTTGCCTTGACTAGAACAGGCGCTTGCCAACTGAACATATTTCATCCTGACAAATTTCTTAAGATAGTCTCTTTGCGTAATATCTGCATTATGAACGTACTCCAAAATCAACTTATGTTCTGATCCTGATTTAAGTGTTTGAAATGCGTTCTTCACAGATGTTTTCCCATTTAGGACAAGCATAGTAGGACACAACACACACATATCTGTATTTGTATAAAGTGTCCCAACTATACAGACACATATTTGTGACCATGTATTTTCGAAGCCTTCAGTTATTTTCATCTACAAATTGACAAAAAATAGATGAACAATTTTTTAGAAGGATTGAAGAACTAGTTGTATTGTGTTTGATTCATAGCTTCCTATCGTGATTCGCAAAGGACAGACAACTATAAGTCAGATTATTCTGCACACCTACGGTGGCTAGTGCTTTTCTATGCCCTTCTTACTGATATATTTCAACGCATTTAACACGAATCCGTTTTGCTGCACAAGCGGCATACGTCTTACTAAGGTTAAATCAATAATCCATACGCAACATCTTACAGAACCCTACTCGGACATATTTATAACTGATTGCAGTGCGTGAAGAGACTCAATCAGTTTTGCCATCAGTTTTGCCAAGTCAGCATGCTCTTCAAATTGTCTCTTCTGGTCAATTGATCTGGGATATATTGGTATCCTTCACCTTGTGTACAGCGTAAATGTACAAATAAAGATTCACTTGGTACTGCCTTCATCTTCAGGGGTTGAATATTTGTCAACGAGATGTTATTTTAGTTTCATTCTATTCTTTCCACGGTTAAAAACGAAAGGTACTAAAAGTCTCATTGAATCTATTTCTGCAAAGTTTCGGTTAATTCAATTACTGTAGTCGCCCAGTGTTCTGCAATTATTCTGGAAAGTGGCACTGGAAATCGGCAAGTTGCATGTACATCTAGTTAATCCAACAATTCAATTTGGTCATGAAATGGAAGGCCAACTACATCACACCTTCTTTATTGGTTTAGTGAAATACCATGTTGAGTTTTTTCAAGAAATAAACATGGCAAGATGCACACGAAACAAGCTTTGTTAAAAATATTAATGCGAACGACTTTCTGTTTTACAATGTACAACGACAAAAATGTAATTTTATCTATGAAATGCCGCTGTCGCATGACAGGTGTACTCTTATCTGTGTTTTGAGTAATAAACATAAAACATACGTATACCATTTGATGCAAATTGTGCTACATCTCTTTTCCATTTTGTTGCGAACACATGGTGCTCAATGCTGATTTTCATTGACCAATTCACATAATTTTCAGCACTACGTTGCCTTTTACACCAAATGGAATCTGTTGTATTAGGTGTCCCGGTCTGACATTTTTATACTTCCCGTGTCTGTTGGTGGATAGGTCATTTTTAGTTTTGTAGATTGCAGCAATAATATCGGGTGTACATTAAAACCTTCATTAATATCGTTGTGAAACAAACATGTTTCTTTTGAGGCTCTCAAAACAACATCAACAATTTGTCACCATCAAGTGTCTTGAACCAGGCCCGTATGTGTTCCTTGACACATGTCAGATTACTCTCTGATCGTGTGACTCTTATTTATGTAGAATCCATCTTCTGTACGGACCTTTTCCCGAAACTTCTCCAAAGATTAAGTCAGTCCTTTTTGTCAGCTGCAATAATTGACACTAAAATTTACTTTCTTCCGGTGCCAGTCAGCCTTATATCTGGCCACGACACCACTCGACATTCTACCAACACTTCAATCATTTATGTCAGTGACAACTACTACAAGTAAACTTTTAAACTCCACTCCCATATAACATGCTATACTTTCAGCAAATTTGTTAGCGTCTTTCTCTCAGACAATGATCTGCTCTGTATGACACAGCAACAGTGAAATGTCAGTAAGTGTTCAGCGATGTCCATCAGATGACAGCTGGTCTGTCTGGCAGTTTATTCATTTACGCCACGTATATTGCAGTCTATGTCTGCGGCACTGGCATGAAGAGTCTATACATTTTTCTGCTTTAGAAAATCAATGACAACTATCGCTGAGCAGCCACATTCGGACACCCTGGTAAGATTGACAAAGATTAACGAGAACTTATATTTTATTGGGAGTGTCATATGGTTTTTTTCTTCGGAAATGGCAACATTCATATATATTTGCCCCCACCTGACAGACCAAAAAAGAAGAAGATGTTATCATAAAAATAGCAAGCGGTATGACGTGATGGTAATGGCTGGATTAGATAAACAACGAAGCACACGTGTATCAAAACATCAACAGAAAATGTGCGCACATCCCAGAAAAAAAACACAAACACAAACACCTGTACGATGATTTCATCAGTATTTGGTCGTGCCTCCATGTTCGAATCCTGCTCTTTGAGTAAGATGAAGACGTTTGATCATAGGGTATTTGGCATGCTTTACTGATGGAGTTCAGGGTTAATCGGAACTCCTGTGAAAATGTAACACGAGACCATCGTCCATTCCCTAACTTTCCAATCTGTAAAGACCATCGGCATCTGGCTGTCGATTTGTAATTTTGGTACAACACGTATTCCCCATGCAGACGAAACCTAATGTCTGTGTCTAATGTTTCACTTAAGAATATCCCGGAAACAGAATCACTATATCAAATCATAAAAAATTCTTAACAGGCATACTTTTCTACTGATTAATGAAACTCATGCACAGATCATAGAGCTGTTACCCAAGTGATCTATCGAGATCAACAGAAACCATTGACAATGGGGCGTTTCATGTCCGTTGTGTCCGTTAATGTGAATTCATCATCTCATATCGACGTGATCTCAGCAAATACCTATATTTGCTCCGCATAAAAAGGTCAGAATGCTTGTTCTCTTTAAAGAGTAAATTTGTAAATGATTAATAAATCTGGTATATAGGGTAACTCATATTAAACATTGTGTAAATGATATGCTCATTTTATGAGATCTACAGGGAAAACGATGCTTTTAAAGCGAATGTGAACTGAATGTTCTGACGTCACCTTAACGCTCGGGACATACATGATTGCTTTTTCTGTAATTTTGTTCTCTGGAGTTGACATTTGATATTGAACAGATAGAGGCTTAATTGCCAGCAGATAGCACGGCATAGTAACGTGTAAATATAGTGTAATGGTCATTTGAGGGGCATTACCTCAGTTAATAATGTCGCCCGTGGAAGTAAGAATAACTTTAGGAACACATGGAAATAATGCTTCATTTTCAAATCAGTACAGCTGTGCAGCCACAGAATGTTTATGATCATGTTATTAAGACATGGTAAAATTGCCAAAACCATTTTACTGAAGACGTTATGACAAAATAACGTAATGTGATTACTGAGTTAGGCCTCAACCATCTTCCGAAAAAGAATCATCTTCTAAATCATCGTCTTAATCTGACATTAAATTTGTTACACCAAAATGGATTGAATGAATTGAATGAAATGAAATGAATGATTTCATGTTTGAACTTTCTTGGAAATAACTAGTTATCTTACACACTTGTACATGGAGTGATTGAAGATGAGAACTATGTCATCTATGTACAAAATGCACGTTCTCCTTGTGAATTTATTTGTAGCGTGGACATACGTGCATAATGTATAATTGCTAGGCACCTACTTATTCTTACCTATTTTTGTGAGTTAAACACTTATACAAGAAACACAATATTTCTAAATCTAACACCATATTTTACATTTCATCTGTATAACCAACAGTGTAATATGAAAGATAGTGCTCTGCTATATAGCGAATCTCATCTGAGTGTTGTTTGATATAACATATATAACACGGGTCGATACAAATTGGAAGCTTGGCAAAGCTTTATGTACTTTGATTGATGAATGATGATATATTTTAATATCCAAAGACTCTCGGTTCAGAATCTGTTATTCATCAACCCTGATTCTTGTAACTTATATACCGTGTATTGTGTCCAAAAGGTCCAGCCGATCTGTTTCGACCGCAGAGAGATGTGTATGTCATCTGATTGTGACGCCTTGATAACTGGTGACGTTACATTGGCCTGCAACGCAGTTTTATTGCAAAAACATCCCCGTGACGTTTTTGTTCAAAACTGAAAAGATCTCAACATGACTCCACGCCATGCTACAGTATAAACCCGCTCCCGCCATACTAACACCGAAAGAAATTAAGTACATTTACATATTCATAACACTTTCTTATGCTAAAACATTCGTTTCCCACACTTGTTGGTTAAGCTAAATGTCAACTATAACACCTAAGAAAAGTGATATCGGTAACTACTAACCTGGTGTTGTCAATAATATGCAGTGGTTCGTGAATATGATATCTTGAATTTATTCTTTTACTTGAATGTGCTCTCTCCTGTGGAAGTTTCAATGAGTCAGTGATTGTGAGTTTCGTGCTAACAGTATATTGGTACAACATTGTGTGAGTGCGTGATATGAGAGGGACGCTTGATCTTGAACTTGAAAGGTGAACATGATGAAAACAAGGGCAAGGGTGTGATGACAAGGATTATAACCTTTGGGAATGAAAAGTGAACCAGACCCATTGTGAATATCCTTCAGATATTGACATGTACATACAACTTGTGCTTCAGGTGTATTTTTCTCAGAAATTTAATTAAATTCAAACGATAAAGCGTTCACTTGATTCTCCCCAATTGGACATTAGCACTGTGATGAAAAGATCTTCACAGTCTCCTCGGTGTCTAAACATTTTTGTCCCATATGTTATAATTAGAATGCTGATGTGTTTACGCAGCATTCACGTTTGAGTTATGCTTCTGAAAATCCAATTACATTAAAATGCTTAATTTATCAAGCGAAATTGATAAAGTACGTGAAATGAACATTGCCATTTTTTGGATTAAGACTGATTTGAACGATGTTGATAGTCTTCATGGCGCCGACAGATTTCTCGTGTAATTTCACGCCCAGGGACGATTCATTCTGCATCAATTTCAAAGTGAGGAAGTGTGCAATTTTTAATTGTCATGTACATGTTTACAAGACACCGTGGACTGATAATACGTTTTGCATGGTATTCAAGGGCACAAAAAGCCTTGAGCAAGCTTGTTTTGCTGTTTCATTACGAACTGTCGAGCACAAGTCACCACGTCATATTAGGTTCCGTAATTCGTGGTAAAGAGTTACATATCTCAACCTTGCTGAGATCCGATGATTATGAGTTCGAACCCTGATGGGATTCGAAACTGGATCGTAACTTCATAACATTGGTTCTAATCCATCATTGATATTTCACGATATATCTATATCATGCAATGCTGGGGTTACAAAAACAAAATCCATCTTGCTCGCTCACTATGATCTGGTGTTGATACAACAAGTGCTACCTGGAGACTTCAATTGCAAAGGAGTCACATTTTCAACATCAGACCTACAAAATCTGTTGATTAGCGTGAAATGGAATCTCATCAGAAATTACTTACCATGGTCTCTATCATAAACTGTAAATATGTAGGCGTATGGCAAATTGTTTGTTAATAAAATTGTAAATAATAGCGTTATAGTTCATGTTTTAAATTGTAAATAGTATTGTCATAGCCCTTGTTTGAAATTATAATTGATAAGGTGATATTGAAATATATATATTAAAGTCTGACTTTGTTTATATAATGGACGTCTGTATAGGTGTCTACTTGTGTCTATATGGCTGAAATAAATCCGAGGCAAACTTACTAAGTGACTCACCTTTATATGGAATCTTCACTCTCATATCATTTAATCCTTTTAAACTTCAATTTTGAAAATAATCTTGAAGATGTGCTAGTGAGTCATCATCAATAGTGATACCTAAAGAAAATGTGCAGAGATCTAAGAATGGCATTAACCTCATTTCATTACAGAATTACAATTTTGTGCAGCTTTTTGTGAACATGTGCAGGCAGAACTCCCCTTGGCATGTCAATCTAGTCAACGTTTTAATGAGAATGTCAGTGTTTTTATGTTATACATTCGTTTTTGACATGACCTCTAATACTGATGTCTTATTACCAAAAGAAGAAATTGTCAAGTTGAATAGGGCGTAGTGTTCAACCACGTTGTAATGAACACCCACACTAAGATTTGGATGAATACACTGTTGATAAAACCCCAGTTCGTCAGGTCTCATGAAGCGTCTTTCAATGTCAAAACATGGATAAAAGCATGATGAAACTATATATAATATATAAGAGGCAAGCATAGCTAAATACAAACGACAGTACATATAAAACATGTGGTTTTCCATTATTCTTAAAATATACGAAAATACAAAGCATTATATCTTATGTACAAGGTATTCATATGCTATCGAAAATGGTATTTTTACGTACGCGTTTTTTAAATTTTTAATGTCGCCATTTTCCAACTGTCTAAAAGTAATCCAGTGTGATCCTTACAGCCTGTGATTGATAACATGAGCAACAATGGCACAAAATCGTTCTGGGCTCCATGACACGCCATCAGATATATGGTATCTATTACGACCATCAAACGTGATTGGGAAGTAGAGTATATAAAGGTCCAGCTTAGATTTAAGGTTTGGTATACAACGTCACGTTGAGATGGTTTGATTTCGTGTTACGGCGAGATCATCAAAATTCTTAAAAGCCATTTAATGAGTTAGGAATTGCCGATATAAGACTAGGATTCTGTTGGGCTCATAAACGTATCTCATCTTGAACGAGAAAATGATTGAGATTTCGCTGTCCTTAGCTTGTAAATTTCTGACATCGATCAACTAATGTGAGACACTTATTACTGGAGAAGCCTTTGGTATGGGTAAGATAAACCCATACCAGATATTCATTATAGCCGGATTGTGTTGGAACTTTAAGAGTGCCGTTAGACATGCATAGGCGTACTGATTCATCAGTTAACATGGTTATGTTTCTGTGAAGTTCATTTAATAACCACTTAGGTTATCCACTGCAGATCCGAAATCCGATATTACTGTTTCTTCATGTATCATTATCCCAAATGCTGGAGGGTGAGATTCGTGTTTGAAGCCCTTTGATTTTCTTATTCCATGCAATCGATATACAGCCCATTCGCATTGACATGTAGTACTGCGTTAACTAGACTGAGTGCCTATTGTTTTACGCCAGGTTAAGCTGTATTCCAGCAATAACCGGACGAAGAACAGAAGAAAGGGATTGTCACATTGTATCAATGCGAGGAATCTAAAGCTTTGGCAATTAAGCAACCCTATCACCCTCTGTATCAGAAAAGGTACGTCTAAACACAAGAACACTACCTCCTGGTCATGTACATCAATAGCGTCTAACGGTATTGAGACAACACAGCGATCATAGGCATGGGTTTTCCGGCGTTTTGCTTTTTATGTTTAACATTGTTAAATGTCTATATGTAAAGAGCAAAGTATCAAGGAACAAGCAGCCTTAGATAGAACAGGTTTACCGTCACTGTTTGGGATTGATTCATCTCCCGAGTCATTGCAAAATCACAAGGGATCAACATATTAGTATCCTTTTGAACCGATGCGCCTTGTATCCTCTTATCCTGAGATGTGTCTATTTGAAAGACTCATCCCTTTGAACTGTGATCTTCAAAGACCATATCATTACACTTTATACTGTCATACTTTCCAATGTGGTGTTGCTGTGAGCCCCAAGGTTTCTTAATGAGGAAATCAAGACTTTAAGGGGGACTATGCAAAGACGGCTTAGCAATGGATATATTGCCAGTTTCTTATATGATAAGGTGTATAATGTATACAAAAACTGAGGACTTACGTTATGAGAGAAATAATCAACGTATTGATCTATTTGTTGTCTATAGTACTTCAGCAGTTTGATTTATCAATACGGGACTTTCCAATCATTGAGGGGCCGCAGTTGACTAAGGTGGGGAGGGTTCCTCAGGGTGCTATAGCTGTGTTCGTGAGCTCGAATCACGATTTTACAGGATTCCTAGCATTTCAGCCGTGCCCTTGAGTTTCATGAATGTTATGAACGTTGGCATGCATCTTTGGGCTTTCTTTCAAGTCCACGTGCGATGTCATGACATAGATGTACAACCTTTCAAAACGGCGTTGAAACAATATAGGGCTGATCCTTGAAGATCCTGTTCTGGTGTTTGAGTATCAGAGTTAGTCTTTAAGAAGGCGTGTCTGTTTGTTGTTATCGTTGCATTAAGCGATACCCCAACTATATGGCGGCAGTCTATGAATAATCGAATCATGACCAGACAATCCAGTGACCAACATCATGGGCATCAATCAACGGAATTGGGATACGATGACATGTGTCAACCAAGACAGCAAGACTGACCAACCAATCCCACTAGTCGCCTCTTACGATAAGCGTGGGCTGCTGAAGATCCCATCCCGGATCCTCACGGGTTCCCCTTAGATTTGCATATTTATGTTGTTTGATTTTTAAATAGAATGAACTTTCGCATTCCTGATTTTCTACACTATTTATTAAATTGGTCTGTCACAGTTATTCTATAATACATACTTACCATGCTAATTGTGGCCAAGGGCAAAAGGGAACAAGTTATAAAAAAGACCATATGTCATATCTGATAAGCATATATCCAAGCGTAACAGGGCATTTGTCAGTCCTACTACGTTTCTCAAATTAGTCGTTGACACCTGCTACTAAATGTAG
>VKKT01001991.1:206065-217676 GCA_008038995.1 Haliotis laevigata | reverse complement strand
CCCAAACTCGAGCTTTGAATATAGCCGGTGGATCGACTATTTCTATAGTGTCGTCTGCCATCTTCGCGCCGTGCTTTTTGTGCGCACGTCTCCGAGTCAATAACCGGACCGAGTCGGAAAATCACGATTGATAATCAATTTAGAGTTACCTCCCTTGCACCAAAATGAGCTCAGTCGCTAACATTCCATCAGGTAGGCGTTCTCTCTCTCTATTTTTTTTTTTAGGTTTCTTGGTAAATTATGTTAGTAGTATCGAGATATATCGTCTCTTGTGGCGATACATCGATGTATCATAGACCCTTGCAATATAAATATCCTGATATATTGCCTAAATGTGTTTTGTATCGATGCACACGTATCGCTTAGTTGACGATGCAAACATCGATACTATCGATGAATCGTTACACCACTAGTTGATACAGTGGTGATGATGTGTATTGCTTGTTGTTTCAGTCAGCCGTGTGTGGTGGATATATCTCACATTACCTGCTTGAAAAGTCCCGCATCTGCACCCAGAGCAAAGAGGAGAGGAACTACCACATCTTCTACCGCCTGTGTGCTGGTGCTCCTGACAAGATGAAGGAAGAGCTTCAGTTGGCCCCACCAGATCAGTTTCAGGTATTGTATGGTCCCATGGTGTTATGCACCTTTCAGAAGTCTGTGAAATGTAGAACCCACTGTTTTGTGTTGTATTTATCAGGCCTACCAAAGAAAATTTTCCATTAATCGTGGAAATAGCAACATAAACACATTACCTCGGTACTGAAACAGTAAAAACGGCAACTTTAAATCGCTAACACTGCATCATAAAACGAGGATCCCGCAACTTCGATTTTGCTCATACGCACATGGAAGAGGAAGTCTCGACCGCATGTTGACATTTTCCAGCTTGGACAAAAGTTACATTCCTTTTTAAGTATTTCTGTTGTGTTATTTGGCATTTATCATCACGATACTTGTGTGCACACTTGTTTAGTTTAATTTCCATTCGTATGAAACAATTGACAGCAATTATTTCAACATATTTAAAACTTTTTCTACACGATGCGATTCACGGTTGCTCGGAAATTGGAAAGAAGCCTGGATCGTAATGCGCATGCTCAGTAGAGGTCAAAGTTTGCTGATATAAAAATGTTGCAGTTTCATAGTTTTTGTTGACTTTTTAACTGTTTCAGTAGCGAGGTAATGTGTTTATGTTGCTATTTCCATGATTAATGTGGGCTTTTCTGCATTTTTCTGCACAGTGGGAAAGTTTTCTTTGGTAGGCCTGTTTATGCTATCAGGAAAGGCATTATAAAAGTATTCCACTATAAAAGTATACATCATCAGTTATTGATATCATCCTGAAACATTTAAGTGATGCCAGAAATCTTAGGGCTGCTTATTTGGAGCTAATGAATTGCTATCTGGTGACAGTTGAACAATTATGAAACTAAGGAGGGGCATGATTGCATGTTTCCATTGATGTACTCAGTTGTCAGCAGGGATATTGGCCATTAGCTGACTCACATGTGTACTTTGTTCTTGTAAAATATTGGTTTGAAAGGTATTAGATTTTAATATTAAGTAATAATTACACTGAAATTGACTGTAGTCAACAGGCTGACCTGGATTGCTCATGGTCACAGTTTGAAACATGATGCAAGCCTGCTTAATTTGTTTCTTTATCAGTGTTATTTCTGTCAATTTTGAAGGAAATATAGCATTATTGTGTCAGTTGAGATAAACTATAAGGTCGCTGTCATGTTCATTCACACAATGAATGGGTTTTTAAAGTTTACATTTTTATCCCCACTTACAGTTTAAGATATTTCTGTAGCTTGTGGCTCTCCTTGAACTTCAGTCAATAGCAAGTGACACGCTCTATAGGGATATTTAAAAATCTTGAGTGACTTGCTCTATATAACACCAAATTGTATTTAATAAATTGAATCTGATACTAAATTGAATAGATATAGATTTTATACTGATCATTGTAAATAGCAAAAATATGAACAAAAGAATAACTATTGTTATTTCTTGCACCTGTCTATATTTTCAACCGTGTACCCTTTGAGGTTCTTGAGAGGCATATAGAAGCTGGTATTCAAGTATAAGACAAATATTATGGATGTCAACTTCTTCTTTAATGTATACACAACGTTTCTGGGCTATTCCTTGGGCAAGGGCAAGGGCAAGGAATAGCCTTGAAACGTGTATATACAATAAAGAAGAAGTTAGCATCCATAATATTTTATCTTATACATGTGTACCCTTTCTGAAGAACAAATAATGCTTTCAACATGCCTTATGCTACCCTCTTTAAGAAATAGATTCAACCAAGGATATGTTCCTTCCTTCTTTTATTGCTGAACTGTTTAAAGGATCATTATATTATGTTTGTGTGGTTACCATAATTAGGCTTCCTTACTTTGTACAGATCTAATGTATTATGATATATGATATGTCATTTGAGACCAGCACCACCACCACCCAAGGTGCAGTTATTGCCTTCATCCCTGTGCATGCTGTTTCCATGGTTTTGTACACTAGCCGTCTGCTTGCCTTGCCTCACAGTTATAATGTGGAAGTAATTGCATGAATTGTACATGTTTTAGAATCCCTACTGGTGTATTCAATTACTTGAACCACTACAGCTACTGGAGTTGGTGCACACATTTATCCATTTATGGCTTGAAAATTCTCCCTTTATAAATATATTTGGTGATATAATCATGTTACTGCTGAAAGTATATGTTGTTCTCATAATGAAGAGAGTAAAGTTGGGCAGAAACTAGTCAGTGACTATGAAACTACTGCATGAATTATTGGCTAGCCTGAAAATATACTGCTTCAGCTTCTCTAGAATACAGCACAACAACTTCTTGTGAGGACAGTCTCTGTGAGACAAGCAGCCAGTTTTATGAGAATCCATTTATTTAAGGAAAATACTTGTGGAAATGACAGATCACTGAGAGGAGTTTGTGTGCAGTTTATGACCCCAGCAACAGACTGTCGTCAAAAGGCATTGTTTCACCAGAGTATTTTTTAACAGTATTTCATGAATTTAATCAATGTACTAAAACATATTTGTAAAATTTGTGGTGCTGAATTCTAAAGGTAGGCTGAAGTGTTGGTAATTTCTCCTGGGTTGCTGGAGAATCTTTACCCAATATCCAGTAAACATTGTGTATAATTCCTCCATCCAAATGTCAGTGTGTTTAGGTTTTCGTTATTGAGATAACGACCAGTTCCCGCAGCAAGTTGTGCTTGCATCCTCCTCCACCTGTTGGCAGGTTCCTCCCAAACAGGGCAGGTATATATGTGTGTGCTCCTGCAGTGTAGTGTCCAGGTAGTTGAAGCAGCACACATAGTTGAGCATGTAGATATTGCTGCAGTGTTGTTCTCTTCACCGTGTAGTATTTGAAGAAAGGCTGCTCCCAGTACTTTGCTTCCCGTCAGTCTGACAAGGCCATGAATTCAAATCGGAAAAGTCAACAGGTAAGAGGTCCAGACATCATGGTTTATCTAGAAATACATGTGTCTGTGTAAAAATAATATTACTCTCATATCTTCGAAATATTTTGTCCAACTCTGTGGCAGACTCTGGATGTTTCCTGTCTGTCCCAAGTGAACTCTGTGTCATAGTTAAGTATCAGTGTTGATGTCAACAGCCTGTGTGTCTGTCTCAGTTGTTGTCTGTTGTATGTAAAATGAGCAAGGTAATGACAGTGGGAAGGTGCTGACTTTGGTAATACAGTATTCAGCTTAGCTTTGGTTGAGGAATATGTTACAAAAGCAAATTAGTTTGAGGTTTTTTTTTCTGTGCTGGTATATGATATTAAAAGCCTGCAGCTTTGGTATTGCTTCTGGAACCACATTGCGAAATGCGATGTGTCAGCTGATTTGATTGTGTGATGTGAGCCCTGTTTGGCCACACAGTTATATACATTTTGCTAGTTTTCATATGTTTCATCATGTTTTTGTCATTTGTTCAGAGAAACAGGCCTTCATTGATGGATTGTCATTTTGTTGAAATGGTTTCCAGTTTTATACATGTTTATTAACAAACATGTTAAACATATAAACTTGCAGTGTGAATAATAAGCACATTATGAGCTCCAAGGTTTTGTATTGTGTCTGGATGTCAAATTACTTTCTAAAGTAGTCCTACAACAGAAAACGTTACAAGACTGTCTACAGATAACTCACATTGACCAGCAGTTTGTTTTAGAAAGGTCACAAGCTTCTTCATACTTTTTGTTAAGCCCATTTCTGGTGTCCCCTGCCGTGATATTGCTGGAATATTGCTAAAAGCGGCGTAAAACTAAACTCAGTCAGTCAGTCAGTCTTCATACTTTTACAAAAAGTATTGGGCACTGTCATGTTCATGTATATTCCTTTAGCTGTAAAGGTCTTGATTTACACAATTGCATCCCTCAGTCACGCCAGGAACAGCTGTTTTATTTTTTTAATTCTAATCTTGGTTTCAAACTGATAATGACTCTTGATTTGTCTGCACGATACTGTGTTTGGAGGTTTCAAGAAACTGGTAAATGTGTAAATGTCATCACTCCAGGCTTTTCTCACACATCACACTGTCATGCCATAAAATAACTGAAGTAGTAAGCAGTGTAAAATCAAACAGCCCTACTCAATCAAGATCAGCATAACCAGTATCACATTGTTTTGTATGTAAAAGCCTGCATTCTGTTTTTGCATTCTTATCCAGGAAATTTATAAATCACACATAAATGATAAAACTATTTGCAGACTGTACATGGTTTGCTCTTTTAGCCTTTGAAAGGTTTTAACATTCTGAGTTTGATCCATTGTGAACATTCCTAAATTGTTCAACCCACAACTTAAAAACAGACTTCACAAACAAACTAAAATGGAGGTTGAGTGTATATTTGATGACTCATGCTCTGACTGTTGCGTGTATAGTACCTGAAACTTGGCAGTCTCCATGACCCTATCCTGGATGATGTCCGTGACTTCACTGTGTGCTCGGAGGCCATGACGAAGATGGGGATCACAGACGCTGACAAGAACAACATCTTCCGTCTAGTGGCTGCAGTGCTCCACCTAGGCAATATTACCTTTGAAGACAACCAAGAGGATACCAAGGGTATGGCCATTCATATCACATCAGCATACATGCTTTAGGAGCTACCTAATTGCACTGAGTTTACAAGTGGTGAAGGTTTATGTGAGATAAAATAATTGTTCACAGGTGGATGTGTGGTTGAAAAGCCAGCAGAAAAATCTCTCTTGATTGCTGCCCATCTGCTTGAGGTGGACAAGGAAGAGCTGAAAGATGCACTGACCAGTCGAGTGATGCAAGCCACTCGTGGGGGCACCAAGGGGACGGCCATCAAGTAAGTTGTGGCTGGTGTTCAGTAAGGAATACATATCTTTAAAGATGGATGAATTTCTACACAGTGAGGGATACTGAATGTGGATATCATAGTCCCAAATGAAAAGCAAACCAACAGGAACTTTTGATATGAATTTCACAAATCTTCCTTTACTGCACAGTAAAACTGAAAATGTATTCCTCCTGACAAAATCATAAATCATCAAGCTGTTTCTGTAAGGAATTTGCATATATTGTGCTTTTTGAAGTTCAGTTTGAATCAAATGATTTGTCAGTAAATTTTGACTCAACATTAATGTCAACCATCCTGAAGCATTGTTTGCAAATAATATCTGATAACCTTGAGCATACTTGCTCCTATTTTGGTTTGAAAATTAAAACATGCATGACCTGAAGAAATAACATCTCAGGAATTATTTCATGCAGGATTTAAAGCACCCAGAACTGTTGATGACTGGCCTATGTGTATATTGGTGAAAAGGTCTTCCTTGGGCGCTGGCCTTATCATTGTTGTTTTTGTTCAGGAATCTTCTCCATACATATTAGCCGTTTCAAGTGTTAGAAAGGAAATATGCTACCAATCAATTATATTAGTTCCTTGGTGTCGTCTCAGGACGCCGACCTTTCGATTTTCCACTAGTCTCAGGACGCCGACCTGCGGTTTCCTTTGAAGGTTAGGTTCTGATTAGGCGTAATTAGGGTTGCAGATAATCTACTATAGATGTTTTGATAACATGAACTCGTCGCACTAGGTAAACATATCGCAGTGGAACGATATGGAACCACCACAACTCAGATGGGATAAGAACCAACAACCACCTGGAAGGGTGGCATTTACGTCTGAATAGATACAATCTGGTCCAGTACACTGCTGGCCAGAAGCATCCATCCAAGAACAAGAAATACAGGGGCTTGGAACGACGACTGGATGACATCTGTCACCAGCTCAGACAAGGAACACTGTCCGTGAGACAGTTTGCTGATTCAGCATTCCACCTGTTGCATTTGGGTTAAAATCAGTGGATCAATCTTTGTGAAGAAATGTGTGCTATCTGTATCATGAATATTCATCGGATATTTATTAAAAATGTCATGTATTTACTTATGTGAATCATTGTGAAAAAATGTTAAAATCTGTCAACTGAGTTTGTTGAGTGCTTCAAGTGTGGATATAAACTGATATAAATATAAACCGTTGTCGTCTTCTCATTAGGTGTGCTCTCATCCGCATAATCCGGATTATCCTTTTCTAAGAACTCGTTGATCCTTCATTGTCCTCGTAATCCTTTATTAATTGGCAAAATGAAACTAGTCTCAGGACGCAGATTTTTTTTCCCCCACTCAACCGTGAAGTTTGGTCGAAAGGTTGGCATTATGAGCTGAACCAGTTCCTTTAACCTTTCCCAGAGTGAAATTCAGTTCTCCTGTCTTAGTCAGGGAGACCCTATGTCTATCTTTTGGATTACATAACCAACCAATTAACCTGATTTGCCAAATGATATGAAATAAAAGTTGAGATAGATATTTCCGACCTTGACGTTCTCCTGGTTTCTGACTGCTGTGCCAGCCTGTACATGGGTGATATTGTGTTATTTCAGGGTTCCACTGAAAATGTTTGAGGCTGCCAGTGCAAGAGATGCCCTGTCAAAGGTTGTCTATTCCAAGATGTTTGACTACATTGTGGATCAAGTAAACAAGTCCATCCCCTTTACTTCCTCTGCTAACTACATTGGAGTCCTGGATATAGCTGGCTTCGGTAGGAGGATGCTTAGTTTATCTGTTGTTCTAAGAGGGCTATGGCAGCACAAGTTCAAGTTCAATATCAATCATACTAATGTCTAGTTGTGAGAGACTTCTAAATTGGATGAGGGGCGGTGGGGTAGCCTGGTGGATAAAGCGTCTGTTCATCACGCTGAAGGCCCGGGTTCGAATCCCCACATGGACACAATATGTGGAGCCCATTTGTGGTGTCCCCTGTCGTGATATTGCTGGAATATTGCTAAAAGCGACGTAAAACCCAACCCACTTACTCAAAATTGGGTGCGGCATAAAACTTAACTTAACTCACTCTGAATTGGATGATGTTACCAGGCTGTGTGACATGCCATCACTCACTCTAAATTGGATGATGTTACCAGGCTGTGTGACATGCCATCACTCTCTGGTCTCTGTAGACCTGGCGTCACTATTTATAATTCAGTCA
Source organism: Haliotis laevigata (assembly GCA_008038995.1). Classification (NCBI taxonomy): domain Eukaryota; kingdom Metazoa; phylum Mollusca; class Gastropoda; order Lepetellida; family Haliotidae; genus Haliotis; species Haliotis laevigata. The sequence continues at coordinate 210,114 of VKKT01001991.1, read as the reverse complement.
TCAGGCCAGAATAGTCCTTGCTGCTGCATTAAAGAACAATCAGGTGATGTTTGCAGTCTCAGAGATGTAATATTATTTAAGCAATTTAGTTGACTTTACACAGCATTGTTTGGCCAGTCAAAATGATAAACCTTATGACACTATACTTGTTTGCAGAGTACTTCCAGGTGAACAGTTTTGAGCAGTTCTGCATCAACTATTGTAATGAGAAACTGCAGCAGTTCTTCAATGAGAGGATCCTGAAGGAGGTACACATCTAGTACACATGACATCTACAGCTTACATCATGTCAAAATCAATTGGAATTCTTCAACGATCATTATTTTGTTGTCACGTTTCGCTATTTTTAACACAAATCATCAGTTGGCCTGTCGATTTCATTTGACTGTGCAAAATTTGGTTTTGTTGCAATTATTAGATTTTGTGTTAGAGAGCAATACATCGCTCTAAAATGAAGTCAAATGGACTATAGTGCATATCATTCTTGGTGATACATAGAGATGTTTGAAAATTATTCATTTGAATTAGTTTAGAATAAGTTTCAAATGTCTGATGGAAATCTGTTCTTTTTCTATTCGTAAATGTTTATCATTGTTAAACAATGTATACAATGGAAAAATGGCTACTCCTACTTTCATCAAACTGTTTGGTTTCATAAATACTTCATACATTTAGATCACAAATAGATTGACAAAGGATTGGTTTGAGATTTTATGCTTAGTTTCCATTACACCTGAAGAGTCACCGAGCAGTCACAGATCAGGAGTTTTGACCAGCACAAATATCAGGACTAGACTATATGTCATAGTATGAGAGTTATCAGGATTTAAGTTTCTAATGGGCTTATGTTTCAAGTGTTATTTAGTTTTATGTCTCTTTCAGGAACAAATTCTGTATGAGAAAGAGGGTCTCAATGTGAAGAAGATCAACTGGACGGACAACCAGGACTGCATTGGTAGGTGGTTTTATTCAGGATTTATTTGTTTCTCCAGAATTGATGTCCTGGCTAATGGAAAAATTACATAGAAACACATGCTTAAGATATGTCAGTATATTTAAAATAGATCAATATGTCATTCCAAATGTCAAGAGCTTCTTGACTTTTGCTGAATGTGTAATATCAGGAGATATCAGACAAATGTTGTGTTACAGTCTTCTATTTAACTGATATAGAGATTACTAAACGAGTGTCTGTCAGATACCATATATCTTACAACGGGTTGTTTCAAAACGTATTATACGAGCGAAAGCGAGTTAAATACGTTTTTAAACAACGAGTTGTAAGATAAATGGTATCTGACAGACACGAGTACAGTAATCTGTTACTTACACACCATAAAATCGCACCATTTTTATGTTCAAATAGATTCAAACATATTTTCTCATCGTAGCTGCATATAATACACAACACATGGTTTATGAATGAGTGACGTCACTTGGCTTCCTGATCACTACTCATCCCCATGGTGACCCTCCACGAAAAAGTTTCTGCTACCACTTCACATCATCAAGGCAATAGTGATAATGAAAACTAGATAACATTAATAAAACACTCTAAAACGATGATGTTACCGTGCAAATGTGGATGATTTTAATTTTTGCAAGCAAACAATATTTGAGCTTGTGACGTCATCGTTATCATTTGGTAGTTGTCGTCATCGGAAGATTGTTTTGGATATCTCTGCACACTGGGGATCTGTACTTGTGTACCAGTTTACGTTCAATGTTCTCCCATTGACCGGAGCCAAAACTTTTGAGTGTGTGTAATTAGGTGCACCCAGTGTGCTTGAATGTGACATTGCTGAGGTTACGTTCACTGTCAATGGGGGACTACTCTTCTTCGCCACATCTTTCTCGTTTTCCCAAGCCAGAAACTGCCACTTGGAATGTAACAGAATTTACGGAGTTGTCAGTATGAAATGTGAGTTGGTTACTTCCTGTATGTTATCAAGACATAAACTTTGCATTATCATGCGTCGGAGGAATATCTTCAGCAATGACTTATGTGTAGATCAACCGTTCCTGTACATGTTCGATTGAATAGAAAGGACGTGTGCTGCCATTTGCACTCATGAAGCCTTGCAAAATGTTCCATGTTGATACATTGTTTCAACGAGTGTGTTTTGGATCTGATTGTCATGAGTGAATTTGATAACATTGGAATCACATAGTAGCTCGGAGTTGGAAGTGGGTCTTCGTCATACTGTATCAGTGAAAAATGTCATCTTCATCAATGCATCAAAGAAACAACGAGGCAAATCGACCTCACAATGGACAGGCACTGACGTTATCATATCAGGTACCTTTGCAAGATGATACATGACACTTGTCGGATCTCTCCAGTAAAAGTACCAATGTGTACATTTTGAATATTCGAAGGGAATCCCGGTCTTTATTTCTAACAGTGATTTTCACAGATAATTGTTTACACAGGTATCACTGATTGTGCGAGCCATTTTCAATTCATGACTGGAAATCTAAAGTGTTAATAAAAGGAATTAGAAAATATATAGATTTGTGTTTTATTTATTCTAATTGTGTTTCATTGTATACATACCTGTTTATGTTGCCTTCGTGAAAATAACAGGTAGGTGTAAAGGTGTTTTATTGGCATGAGTAACAGGTTTCTGTTCGATTGAAGCACGAGTAACTTATCAATAAATTTTAATCTGGAAAGTAGTCTGTCATAACCTGACCCTAGGTCATCACCATGGAGTAGCCAATCATGGGATTAGAAATCAATCTCACACATATGTGTGATACCAGTTTTCTTACATGGGTTTCTCACCCTTGGGTGTGTAGGAATAACATATCTGAAAGGGCTATTGTTGTCTCTACAATTTAGTAGGCAGTAGCTCTTTGAGCTGGTAACTTCTATTGAATAGTTCATCTTTCATTGGCATTATTTTGGAGCAGCCTCTTGAAAGCCTGTTGGGCTGTGATTTCCGAAATTCTTTGGCTGTTCAAAGTAATGCTGAATTCTGAGTCAGTTTCTGAACTTTTCAGATAAGTTTTAATACTAGTGATTTTTCCTTATCCTGACTCATGCTCTTTTGCTTGTCTCCTTCTTCTTGCGAATGATAGTGGAACACTTGAATCCCCTTTTGAAGCTCCCTTAAACAAAGCTGACGTAAAATCACTCACCCCACGAATAGCCTCCCTTTGCCCTTTGGCGCCCTTATTGGTCACCTGACCAGCCAGGCTTGTCACTCTCTCCCTCTTCGCCCTAGAGGAAGGTTGTGAGAGCGCCTGGATCCCCTATACAGCACTATATCCTTTCAATTTTAGGCCTTTACCACTAATTTTAGCTGTAAACAGCATTTAGGAAGATATGCCAGCAATATGGTTTGAAATTTTTGTCTAAATTATCTGTTTATTCAAGTTGACGTGATATTTCATCTTGTTTACAATTGATGAAAAACTTGCATTCGTTGCAGGTACCGGTTGACTTCTTCTGATCCACATCTATTATGTCCTAATTGCACTTCTACATGTTCTTCCAGCTTTCGCTGCCAACTTTGTCAGCATTTATCTGAAATTGAATTTAATAATTATTTATATTCCATTCTTAGATGTGCTAAGGACAGATCTAGACAGCATTTACAAGTCATGTCATGTCAGTGAATGCGCTGATAACCGTTTATTGCTGGCTGCTGAGCTTCACCATTCCAGTGAATTGCCGGTTGCTACTACAGAGCATGTTGCTGTGGCAAAAGGGAGCTCCGGATCCAGGAAGAGGTCATCAACGTCGGAAGTAGCCTCGTCGCTGTCTATGAAGACCAGGGCATCGTCTTCACAGAAAAAGAAGTCATCTGCAGATGAGACTTCGGTGAAGTCTTCCCATGGGGCAGCGCAGAAGACGAGGTCCTTCTCTGCAGAGAACATCCCTCCAGATGAAGTAGATGTGTATGACGAGCCACTCATCCTCATTCCTGATGTAGCAGTTAAGAAGAAGATGAGATCCTCTTCTACAGTGACGTCAGCAGTCATCTCAGCGTAGTCAGATGATCTATCAACGCAGACATCAGGTACCAGAGACGGCAGTTCTT
>VKKT01001990.1:54951-65882 GCA_008038995.1 Haliotis laevigata | reverse complement strand
GGTTGTAACGGTGGCTTAGCTGATTGGCTACTGTGAGAATGCGGAGCCAGCCAAGGGAGGTATTTACATCATCGCCCCAAGCTGTGGATGCATCCAGGGTATAGTGGAGAGTGATCGTAACGTATACCTTGGAGATTATCGAGGATGCCACTATAATAGTACAAATTCAAAGCATTATACTAAAAAGCAGTAACTATAGCAATATAGCGATGGTAATATTCACCTCGCTATAGTAGAAGTCGGTTAGTCCCAATTTTGACAGTGAGCTTACCGGTCGTGCCAATTGTGACAGTCCGCAGCTCACACATGTTAATTCATCTCTGATAAGCCAGTGATTGTGGGAGTTACTGTAACAGAAGCTTCGGATACGACTAAAAACTACGACTAAAACAAAAGACTAAAACAGTTTCTTCCTGAAAGTCAATCACTTCAAAGTCACCAATGACTGAGCAACACTGCCAGCCAGCACACTGCCACAGGCTTCTTCTCAAATCCTGCAATCAGGATACTTGCAAGTAATTGGTAAAACTACTTCTCCCATCATTCTTCCATCCTGCATTCTACGCCGAGCGGTAGTTCTTGGAATGATTGTGTTGTCAGTCGATTGCGTTCACATAATTACCCTGAATTGGTACAGCTAGTTATCCCAGTTTTGACAGTGTTCATTCTGTTAGTCCCAGTTTTGACAGCAAAATGTCACGCCATAACTGTCAAAAAAGGGACACTACCGTAGGAGTCAAACTTCCAACATGGGCTTGAGCTGAGCATCCAGGGTGAAAAGTGATATTCACATAAGTGCTTATCTTGTTGTAGCGTGAGATGTATTGTTCAAATAAGAAGTATGACTTAGCTACCCTTTTGTACATAAAACAAACTTTCCTGAACTTTCTCTAACTGTCCCGGTCAGATCACACTGGAATTTTCTTGAACACTCATTATAAATTTGCATAAGTCTAAATATAGAATATCTCTGCACTAAATGAATGTCCATAGAAACATTGTGACCGACATGAAACACTCCTACACAATAAATAACATTGCCACCAGAGCACTGTGGACGTGAGGAAAACATGATGAAGACTCTCTAACTGTCATTGGTATTTTGACTTTAATACATGATATATATTTTGATATCGTGTGCTTGTATCAAGCTATTAAAATGTCAGGAACATTTTTGAAAACGCACTTCTAATGAAGCTGAAAAAAGTAGGCATTGTTAGGGATATTTTGACAATATGATTTAAGATAATATAGACAAGTATAATAGTATTGTGAGAATGAGTGGGGAGTTTGATATAGCACTCCTTTTGACATTCCAATATTAATATTTTCTGATGAATGAAATGTTGATTGTATACGCTTTTTTTGTTATTTGCAAGTATTAACAAAAGCCAAGTGACAACTAGATTCCTTATAAAAAAGTTGTATGACTGTTAAACCTAAAATCATAAGACATGCCATACTTTGCACGTGCCGTTTTCAGTACCACCACACACGTATGGTGTTCTTAGTATATGTTAATATATAAATCACATAAAAACTATGTTACTAGGTTGAGCTATTAAGTGTGCAATATCTTTTCATTGTGGTATTTTGGAACAATATATTTTTACACCAGTGGAGTTATCTTCTTATCAGTGTATCTGTTGATTCACACACAGTTGTATGACCCAACGAGGACGGCCATTTTGTTTGTCGTCAGTAAAAAAATCGTCGGTTCTTTTTTTCTGCAGTAGGTAAACGTCTCCATCGCCTCCACTACGACATGTACGTGTACGGACTGTTACTGCTCGGATTTGTGGTGTCAGCGCAATGCTTCTGTTTTACAGATAAGGTCTACACAGACGTGTCCAGTAAGTTCCGTGACCTTTTGTTGCAGATTTGTAGATATAGCTATAGTACTTGAATATCCTTACACACTGTGTTGATACAAAGACGTTTGTTTTGTTTGTTGTTTAACGCAGTATTCAGCAATATATATGACAGCGGTCTGTGGAAACGGATACAATCTAGTGATCAGGAGCATGAGAATCGAAATAGTCATTTATCAAAATAGTTCGTGGTACTTAATAACATTTATCATGGCAGCGGTCTGTGGAAACGGATACAATCTAGTGATCAGGAGCATGARAATCGAAATAGTCATTTATCATGACAATGCCTGGTACCTTGATACCATTTATCAGGATGGTTCATGGTTTTGTTTGTTTGTTGTTTCACGTCGCCTTCAGCTGTTTCCCAGCTATATGATGGCGGTCTGTAAGCAATCGAGTATGGGCCAGGCATTCCAGTGATCAAGAGCATGAGAATTGATTAACGCAATCAGCATACGATGACATGTGTCAACCAAGTCACCGAGCCTGACCACCCGATCCCGTTAGTCGCCTCTTACTACAAGCATGTGTTGTTGAAGACCAATTCTAAGCCGGGTCATCTTCCGTCGATATCAAGAAGTGATCGAACGACATTATTGAGAAACATATATCACAATATTAACCTAATCTCAGAGGCTGTATATACCCTAAAAAAATATCGAGTAAGAAACAGTAAGTAGGGAGATATGGTGAGGACAACATGAATTAAGGGCACGTCAAATGTGGAATGCGCACCCACAATCACGGTCACCTTGTTCCACAAAGCTCTCTAAGAGTGCTACTATTGTCGTAAGACCATGTTTAAGTATGAGAGTTACGACTGACCTAGCGCTAAGAACCAGAGCCCTTATTCTCGAAACGTTCGTAGCCCTAAGAATTCTTAACTTTGATCGTAGCCAATGTGTTAAGAATGGGCTTAAGAAGTTCGTAAGGCTACGAACGTTTCGAGAATAGTTAGCCTGCCTCGTGCTTCCCATCTGTTGTCATCACTAATGAAGCTGTGAAAACATCACATCACAATATCTTATATTTAGTTTGATAAAGACTTAACCGTTGCGATATCTTGTAGCAGTTCTTCAAAACAGATATTCCTTATCCTACTCGCATTGTATGACAGGTGTAAGACGTATCACATTTACAAATTCCCATTTGATATTAGCCTGCATAACCTGCATTACTTTTGGCCGAATTCCCACGTCAAATTGTCATGCCACGACACTACCATTACCATTAGATATAAGCCTTCAAGACCTGGAACATTTTGGCCTCCCCCTTGCGTCATATTGTCTTGCCATGGCAATACCAAAAGCATTACATATAAGCTTTCATGATCTGGATCATTTTTGGCCCCTTTCTACATCAAATTGTCATGCTTTGGCAATACCAGTACCATTAGATAATGTCATGTATAATTTCCGTCACTTTTTGCGTTATTCTTTCTTCGAATTGTCATGCCCGGACACCACCAACACCTTTAGATATTAGCGTGTATGGCCTGCATTACTTTTGGCTGGATTCTCACGTCAAATTGTCATGCCTGGGCAAAACCCATACCATTTGATAATGTCGTGCATAGTTTCCGTCACTTTGGACTTTATATTTTCGTCAAAGTGCCATGCCACGACAATACCAATGCCTGTAGATACAGGTCTTTATTGTCTATATCATTTTGGGCATCCTTCCTCGTTAAATTGTAAATTAAATGCATACAATAAAGGGAAATATTGTCAAGCATTATATCGCTATTTTTCAGAATATGGATCAGTCACGAAGTACTGCATGTACAAAGGACTGAAGATGCAGCTTGATTCCCATATCAAAACAACCGACTGTATTGAATGCATCTGCCACGAGACGGCTCTCAGCTGCTGTGGGCAAGTATAGTCGACACTTCGTTACGCAGTTACAATCAGTCCATGGTGTCACAAACATTATGTTTATACAAACAGGCAAATCTGCGCATTCAATTGGATATGGCATTTTAAGTCAAGAGTGTTGGTTTTCCATTTAAACCGAACACTGTGCAGTGGCATTGCTTCATACACATCTTCAACCACTTGAAACATCATCAATTGACAAATGATGTGCACAGACGAGTACATGAATATATTATAGATTCCCAAAATGAAATCATCAGAGGTCCTGAACTACCTTCTATTAACAATCTGATGATAAGGATACATGATCTGAAACTTACATAAGATCAACAATCTGAGATACGAATATATATTCGAAGGTCCTCTTGTACAACGCGATTTTAACGCAAAGGTGATCGTCACTCCCGTACTCAAGAAAAACAGAGACGTAAGGCGGTTTTAGCCAAGAACTGACTTCAAACAGCCATGTTTTGATTACTTAGTCTGATATTGTCTCATAGTCTGAGACTCTGATCTATAGAACTTGGATCTATTTCAAATACCAGTGGTTAGAGACAAGCATGTGTTCTGACACTAATGTAGCATCGACCATTTTGAGACATTAGCACCTGTTCTCATGTCCGAAATTAACATCGAATAGCCATATGTTGACATGATTCTATATTCCAACACCAATGTTGGCCTGACCATACTGAGAAATAAGTATGAATGTTAACGTCCTTACGGTATCTGTAGAAATTACCCGTGAAGGTTCGGGTTTGAATTGGATCTGCAGCAAAGGATCGGGTGATCATGCTCGATGACGTGGTCATTGTATCCAAACTCCGTCTGTCGAAGCTGATGATGTTGATCACTTGATTATCTGACCAGACTCGATCTCGTCTGGCCCAGACCACCTTTATATAGCTGGAATATTGCTGAGTGACATGTTAAACAACAAACAAACAAACGGTGTAGAAATTATAACATTATTCATGCTGAAATCAGTCATCTGAACTTCTGGTGTTATCCTCTGCAGATTCGGCATCAACGCTGGTGTTGTAGCTCCGCCACCGGGATGTACGGTCGTCGCTGATGGATGCAAGATGCTGCTGGTGAAAGCTGACGACGACACCAAAGACTGCCTCTCTGGAGATTCTCTCGTTAAACCGTAGAACAGTCATTCTGCCTAATTTCACATATCACGCACTCGTTTATTTTATATAAATGTGAATTAGTGTTAATCATAGCGTTGTGTTTTCCTAAATGGCAATGTGGATCATGTATACGCAATCAACGACAGAAAATAATCAGTCCTTATAATGTGCTGGAATATAGTTGTGTAAATTCAAAATATTGATTGAATTCCATGTTTTTGTCTTAAAATGAACAGTTTTTGACACTGTATGTACAGTTCCTATTGTTGCATGCGTTCTCTTCGCAGCATGCGTGTTTATCGTCACAAAATCCATATATACTAGGCACAAAAAATAAAAGAACCCCTTGACTTTGTGAGGTATGTATAATTTAATCAGTTCAACCGCACGGTAAGTATGTCAGATATAGTTAACAACGAGTGTGTCCACCATGAGCAGCAATACATGCACGACACTTTGCAGGCATGCTGGACAGAAACCGCTGAATTGTCGCCCTTGGAATCAAGTGCTGCTCTTGCTGCAGTGCTCTACCTAACACATCAATATATGCTGGTGAAGGCTCCCTGAGACGCACTGAACGCCCTATACATCCCACAGATGTTTGATAGGGGATAGATCTGGTGTTTTAGCCGGCCAGGGTAAAGTTGTAACACCTTGTTGTTGCAAGAAGTTCTTGGCAATACGAGCTCTGTGAAGACGTGCATTACGTCCTGAAACCCAAATTTCGACCTGCCCTGAGAGCCACTGGAACCACGTGTGGCCGTAAGATCTCGTCCATATACCTCTGGCCTGTCAAATTACCCCGTACAAGAATCAAGTCAGTTCTTCTATTGAAAGAAATTCCTCTCTAGACCATGATCGAGCCGCCTCCTTAAGAATCGTGTTCCTGTACCGTGGGTCTCCCATAACGCTCTCCTTGGCGTCGCCACACCCGCAATCGCCCATCCGTGAATCGCAAACAAAAGCGGAATTAATCACTAAGCACGTGTCGCCATTGCCGGTTCCCCCTCCTCTAACGTTGCTGAGCCCACTGATAACGAAGACGTCTGTGGTTAGCTGTCATCGTCACGCCTTTGAATGGACGTCTTGATTTAAGACCTCTGCTACGAAGCCTGTGAAGAACCCGGCAACACTATTCTGAGATTGTCCACCCTTTATCATGCCAATGGCCTGCCATTTCTGGGCGTGTGTCAGGTACTGTCGAGGTTGCATTTTCACAAGAGATATTGGGACACGCTTATTGTCAGTTTTATAGGTCAGAATGCATGTATGGTGCATGATGCACGGGTATCATGTAAAGGTAACATGGTGCTGACTGTGGTGTCAGCTGTAAGTGATTTCCGATCTGGGTTCGAATGCAAACAGCTTGCAACTTTTATGTAGCATTGTTTCAACTATAAATTCCACTTGGGGGTTCCCTAAATTTATTGTGCCTAGTATATAGCTCGTCATGGCACCCACCCACAGCTTACATTAAGTAGTATTACATTCCTCACAACTACAGAGTAGTGCAAAAAATATTCGGCAAATTGACAAATTCAGTCTTTATGACAAATCTACGCTGATATTTGGATGACTATATCTCTGCTTCTAACTTACGCATCCGGTTGCAAACGCGCATATAAATAGATTAGGATGTCACGTGCTAGTCACGTGAGTTACGTTCTCGTCTGCTATGGTGACTTCCGGTTTACCTGATGCAGACGACATGGGTCGAAAAAGTGTTGAATTGTCGCCCGGCGTTAAGAATGCGACTGTCAGGTTGTATCAGGTCGGCAATTCTATCAGTGAAATCAGTAGAATATTGGAGAAACCACGCAGTACAATAAACGATGTGACTAAGAAGTTTTTTAACAAAGGGTTCGACGGAGAACAAACCACAAAGTGGAAGGGCAAAAATCGTGAGTGATTATTATTACCGTGTGTTAGAGAGACTTGTGAAACTTAATATACGTTACACTCTGGGTGAAGTATCTTCAAAATTTAATGAAAACAGGCAAGTTCCTATTAGCAAACGAACAATTCAGTAACAGTTACATTACAGTAACAGACTCCATGCCGACCAGTCCTTGTTGTACCCATTAATGCCGAGCGCCAGACAGGGACCAACAAGTACCATATTTGAACGTCCTTTTGGTATGACGCGGCTGGGGATCGAACCCGCAAGCCTTCCGCTCTCTGGGCGGACGCTCTAACCACTACACCACGGAGGTGGTCAGCTACCATGGACTGTCTTGAGTAAGGAAGGTATAAAAACCGTCAAGACTAGTAAGTTATGTTTTTTTTAAATGTTTCATTGCACACAAAACAATTTTTAAACTTTTATTTCAGAGTAAATACAGGTATCAATCGCACAATACATTTACATGAACAGTGAATGACAAGAAGACCAGAATTTGTGAAACATATCTGCTCTATTGCACATTTAGTAATAATATAATAATCCCGGACTATGCATATTAATGTTTGGAAGGTTGGCAATCGTTTTTGTTTATGGTCAAATATAGTCTTTTTGAAAATCAAGATGATTATGTTTAGTGGGTCATTGTTTCTCTCAGGAAAACCAATGAGTATCCTTTCTTTATTAAAATTAATTTCTATTTGAGCTTTTTCTTTTAGCCATCCTTCCAGTTTGGTCCACAGTGACCGTACAATATCACGTTCCCAAAATAACTGCTGCAATGTATCTGTTTTATAGGAACAATAATCGCATCTATGTGATTTGGTTTAGCCTATTCTTTGTAAACGGATTTTAGTTGGTAGGATATGCTGTAGAATGTTGTACTGGAACTACTGGATGTTTGAATGGGTGGTGCACCGAAAAGGTATCATCTTATATTTGGTCCATGTTTTGACAGGGGTGTTACATTGTAACTTATGATCCCACTTATTAATATTTTGGTTTGTGATACACTGTTTCCCAACAAGGCAATTCAACCTTATTTTTCAAGCCTAAATTTCCAAACGACTTCATATATGCTTTTGTCGTTTGTATCAAACCATAATATAGAATGAAGTTTGTTTTAAGGTCGTATTTGTTTTTAAATTCGATGAAGTTTAGAAAACATCCAAAAGATCATTTATAAAGTGGATTCCATTCGAGTTCCAGTATGTGTAATAGATGGGGTTTTTTTTGTTAATCGTGATATGACAGTTATGCCAGACTGTTTGGCTAAGAAGATCTGTATCCGCTTGTGGTTTGATATTATTTATAAAGTCAAACCAGCATGTGAGAAGGTCTACGTAAAACTAATTTCTGATGTTTAAAATAATTTCATTTTTCAAAAGATGACATTTGAGTTCTAAAATATTTATAGAACTAACTTTTGGTAAATTCATATCTATAAGTTTGGCCCATGGTGTTGGTTTCTTATAGTAAAGCCTAAATACTGACAACTTTTGTGCTTGGATTATCTCTTTATCTTGCATTGAAACCTCCATCTTTTGGACTACATATAACCTTATTTCGCTTTAATTTATCGGGTATATTTTTCCAGATGAATCTGAAACATTTAGTTTGAAAATCATTAATGACATTTTCAGGCGGATTTGGAATTTTAGAAAAAAAGATGGTTGAGTTTTGGTAAAATAAACACAGTGTTTCTACCGAGGGGGATGAGGTTTCTGGCGGACCATGAATCCATCAAGGTTTGGCATTTTAATAGCTTTTCGTCATAATCCATGTTGATTATATCATCTAGGTATAATATTGATACCCATCAGTGTGAAAGAGTGTTTACTTTAGGTATGCATTTAATCAAACCTCTTCTTATTGATACTGGTAGCATGCCTTGCCTATATGATTCACTTTAACAACATACAAGATATTTGCCCAAATCTACCCAAAAGAATTTTATGAATTCTGCTGTAAATCCATCATGACCCGGGCTTTTTCATTTTTAAGGGATATTACAGCTGAAAGAACCTCATTTTGTGTAAGCTCCCCTTCAAGGGTTTTTGCAATTTCGTCTGATAGTTTAGGAATTTCATATTCACCTGAAAGTTTATGCAGATCGACATCCGATAATTCATGTTTACGGTATAATGTTTCGTAAAATGACTTCACTTCCATTTCCATTTCCCGTAGGATAGTAACAACATTTCAATTCTTGGTCTTAATGCGCATAAAGGCCTTGTTGACGTAATTTCTTGCTTGAAACATGACATCACATTGCCTTGGAGTGGATTGTTAAATGGCATCAAGCTACCATGGACTTTCTTGAGTAAGGAAGGTACAAAAACCATCAAAACGAGTTGTTATGTTTTTTTAAAATGTTTCATTACAAACAAAACATGGTATCACGCTGATGTTTGGATTTTGACAAACTCAATACGCCACCAGTGTGAACTCTTTATAAGTCTGTTTCCTCTCAACAGAGGATGGTTCATTCATTGCACAAATGGTTAATTATCGACACATGTATCGATGAAGTGTCCAGTGTTCAATTTATCCAGTGTTATCGGACAACAGCCTTTTTATAAATGATAAAAAAGTAATTTATGGTGACCTGTCTACCTTAACAAGTATTTAATGGCATCAGGTTCCCATGAAGTGTAAAAACAAATGACATCACATTACCGAGGAGTGTATTGTTAAATGGCAACAAGCTCCTACGGACTTTCTTGATTAATGGCGTCAAAGAAGCAGGAATTGTCGTCGTCGATAGTATCAATTTAAAACGGAAAGTTTTGATGGATCATGTAACAACTGGGTGTATATTATATAAATATAATAACTTTACCATACATTAACTTGATAACAACATTACGTTACCATGGATTCTTTTTATGACGACATCAGGTTAAGAGGGATTGTCTTGATTAATGGCATCAAGTATTGACTATGTGACATGAAGTCACTGACTCTCTCGATAAATGGCATCGAGTTACCGAGAATTGTCTTCACGGATGGTTTCAAGTTACCGTGGTAAATCATGATTAATGGTATCAAGGTACCAGATATTGTTATGATAAATGTTATTAAGTACCACGAACTGTTTTGACAAATGCCACCAACACAGTTACTATATATTGTTTATCGTGTTAAAGGTCCATACCCGCGACGATCCGGGTTAGAATTGCTCTTCAGCAACTCATGTTTGTCGTAGGAGGCGACTAATGGGATCGGGCGGTCAGGCTCGCTGACTTTGTTGACACACTTTATCGTATCTCAATGCTCTGGATCGATGCTCATGCTGTTGATCGTTGAATTGTCTGGTCCGACTGCCACCATACAGCTGCACTATTGCTGAGTGTCGGTTTCTATGCCTGTAATTGCTCCACGCTATTAATATATAAGCCTGGGTTACTTTATATATTTTCACCCCACAGCGTGAAGTTATCTTTTAACAGTCAAAATGACATTTGGTTAACATTAGAAAGCAAACTGTTCCCATGTAATCATGACAGGGCATCTGTTGGTTCACACTCATGTTTACGAGACAGGCAGTTTATCTATTATCTGACATTAGTTTTGTTGTCTAAGATAGGTTGACGTCTCCATCTACTGCGACATGTACGTCTACGGCCTGCTACTTCTTGGGTTGGTGGCGTTAACCCAGGGATCCTGTATGTTCGGGAAACCCATTACAGAGATCTCAAGTAAGCTTGTTCCTGTCTATAACGGCTTTGTAGTGCTATCAACATCATTATGCTTTCTCAAACATTCAGAATAAACAACTTGGTTGCAGCTCGTGCGTTGGAGACACAAGTAACGTTGTTGATTTGCGTCTTTGGAATCCTTCATGCAAGGGTTTGGTGTTCGGTTCTCGGTAAGATGGAATTGGCTTTGTTTTGTGTACTGTTTAACGCCTGTCCGTGGAGGATTGTCGCAACATCAGGTGATTGTGCATTTCCATTGCCTACTTTAAAGCACTGTTGAGACGTTGTCTGAGCAATAATGAAGTTGCCAATCGCCCACGTGCTGGACATCCATGCGTCACAACGGACAGAAGGATAAGAGTGACCCATCTCCGGAACAGGGTGAGTGAGTGAGTTTAGTTTTACGCTGCACTCAGCAATATTCCAACTATATGGCGGCGGTC
>VKKT01001989.1:168650-179922 GCA_008038995.1 Haliotis laevigata | reverse complement strand
CTGCACCTAACAGGCTGCATGAGTTGAATACTCCCCAGGGAGTTGAGTTGGTTAAAAGAATGTCAGAAAAAACACATCCGTTGATCAAGGGAACATTCCAGCGCCTTGAGCATGTACTAGTTACGTGGATATGTGCGCTATATCTTGTAATTATATACACTGTTACAGTAGGTTACGATTTCTCATTGAAACTCAATAATGGAGGATTGGCTTATTAATCACTCACTCTAGGATTTATATACATATGTCTGTTGTATAAGTCTTATTCTGAGATGACATTGGCCTTTATGACGTCACAGAATGTATATTATTAAACATATAGACATTTATAATTTGTGCTTGTTATGAAACACATTTGTTCCTGACTACTTTGCACTCGACAATTCTTTTCCGGGGTTCTAACGATACCGTATTTTAATATCTGTGCTTTGATGGATTGAAATAACACACAACTTGTAGGGAGTGCGATGCATGACGTCAAAGATGACCAGAAATAGCCGTGAACAAGTCTTGTCATTAGGAAAAATGATCTTGCTTCGGATATTCATATGACACTGGCAGTGACTGTCAATTGACTACCAATATAGATGGTATAGTATAGCAGTGACATAAATAGAAGGAAATCTTAATTCACATCGGAGGTAAAATAGTGGTGGAATGGTAAGTGATGATATAAGCAAAATGAGAAAGTGTATGAAAAAGTCTAAATGAAAGAATTTTGGGAATAGGAGTTTAGGAGTTTAGGGATTCAACTTGTAATGTGTTGTTCACTGTAAAGCACACTCTGGTCGATAAGCAACGTTGATGGCGGAGAGGGAGTGCATGGTTGGCTGTCTTCTTCAGTTTGACTACTGAGAGTTTCTTAATCTTAGATCCTGCCCCGCACTTAAGAAGGAATAATGTGGTGCCACTAAGGCAAGTGACATTCTCCGAAATATGCCTCTGTTTACCAAGCAGTGAGTGGGGATGAGACGGTAATGGACTGTTAACCTTCCATCCAGTCACAGTTTATGCTGCATGATCCCCATGGAGCTGAGAATGAAATTCGAATGCACACTGTAATTTGGCGTATTATGAATGGACTTATTTCATTTATATTTATTTCTGAGTGAGTGAGTTTGGTATTAAGCCGCTTTTAGCAATATTCCACGGGGGACACCAGAAATGGATTCACACATTGTACCCATGTGG
Source organism: Haliotis laevigata (assembly GCA_008038995.1). NCBI lineage: Eukaryota > Metazoa > Mollusca > Gastropoda > Lepetellida > Haliotidae > Haliotis > Haliotis laevigata. The sequence goes on along the minus strand of VKKT01001989.1, from coordinate 178,731 downwards.
GGAATCGAACCCGGGTCTTTGGCGTGACGAGCGAACGCTTTAACCACGGGGCTTCCCTACCGCCCACCGTCCCAACAATTTCTTGGAGGCATTAATTGGAATCACATATGAACATCACTTTTTGTGACAGCGTATGTGATAGAACTGTGAAAGCCATTACATCAACGTGTACTCAAGGTCACGTGGGGCGATGTTGCAGGTTTGTGTCTGGAAAAGGGTTCATAAATACAATCGGGTGAGTGAGTGAGTGAGGTTTTACGCCACTTCCCAACATTTCAGCAACATCACTAGAACAAGAAATGGTCTTCGCACATTGTACACTCGTCGGTGAATTGACCACTAATAATTGACACAGATCCCTTACGAAACTATGTGGACTATAAGATCAGCAAATTGTAAACGTTGTAATGAGTTTACTTCACGGAGGGCAGTGTTTAAGGCATATTCAGTTATTCCTGAAAGGTCGACGTTACCAGGGTCTATTAGGGAGTAAAGTAATGTATTTGTTATAAAATCGATGTCAGATGTGAATCAGAATTACTCAACAGATGAAATGTTGCCCGACATATACTTCGTCTCAAAGATCACCCTGCTTCACTAGAGTGAGTGAGTTAATATTTCAGCCATATCGTGACGAGAACACTTCCATTGCTTCACTAGATATTTTTTTACAAGCTTTGATATTATTGAATATAAAGATGTATAGTACTGCTTGGTAACTGATGCAAATAATAGCACCAAGTCAACCGTAATTAACACTGAAGAATGAAACGTATTTGTATTTAAACACTAAAGATGATTAACAGTCAAATACCTTTGTGTCGACGTTAAAGGGACAGAAGTAAATACTTCGAGACATCCAATGCTCGATACAACCGCAAAATAATGCTCAATGAGGAATACGCAGACACCCAGTTTTTAGACTACAGTAAGTTCGACTCAACTGGTTTGACTGTGTAACAATTTAAACAGACTTCAAGACATTTGGTTATCCAGAGTGAGTGAGTTTAGTTTTCCGCCGCACTCAGCAATATTCCAGCTATATGGTGGTGGTGTGAAAATATTAATCGTGTCGGGACCAGACAATCCAGTGATCAACAGCATGAGCATTAATCTACGCAATTGGGATACGGCGACATGTGCCAACCAAGTCAACAAGCCTGACAACCCGATCCCAGTTATCCAGAATTGAACTGATTGAGTTACGATTACTTTACGCCGTTTGGAAGAAAAACTTTCCACTAAAGCGGGAAACACAAGAAATATGTTTTCCTGCAAAATGGAAGAATTGGACATAATAAAGTTTTAGGTCAAGGGAGCTGATGTGACGGTTACTCCATTTTAACGTATGATGCTACTCCCGACATATTCACCATAATATTCCTCATATTTCTACCTTTTCACATTACTAATATTTGTGATATTTCTCACTTTTGTCATATTTCTCACATATATCATAAGTTTTATGTTTCTCACATTGCACAGATTTGTCATATTCTCTCATTTTCACATTTCACATATTTTTCATATTCTCGCATTTCTTCTATTTGTCACATTTCTCATGTCTCACATTTCACATATTTCCCACATTCTCCTACTCTTACATTTCACACATTTGTCACATTTCTCATATTTATCACAGTTTGTCACATTTCTCGTATTGTTAAGATTATCGTTTTTTTCTCACTTTTCTCATAGTTTCACATTTCCCATATTTCTCACATTTCTCATATACTCACTGTGGTAACCCACTTATTCTGTGTTTATCTTACATTTGTTGTGTAAAGAAATCTTACAACACCCAAACGCTTAAATATCACATTGTGGACAAACTGAGTTAGACATTTGTCACTGATCCATAGGAATCATTCAGCACCGATGTATAAAGATAAGGTAAACATAATCTACCGTTCTATATATTAGGACCCTCCATGTGATTGACCCTCCATGTGACTGACCCTCCATTTCTAATATCATTTCCCTCACATTTCTCATGTTTCTCGTATTTCTCACATTTATCATGTTTCTCGCATTTCTCACATTTATCACGTATTTTACGGAGACGTATTGCAAAAGAAATTATCTCCAAATGAACAACTTCAAATCATGTTAAAGGAACGAACGAGAAAAGAACGCTAAATATGGATAAGAACTTTAATACTTTTAGAAGTGGGATGAAAATGAAAATGAACCATACATACCTACATGTATATAACCTAAAACATTAATCAAACTATGACTAAATCTGAAATAGCCAATTCTTCTCAGTAGTAGTCTACAAATGCACTGTCCGAAGTTCAAACGAAATTAAGAACAGGAAAATCCTATTACAGGTAACCCTGTAGAGTCATATAGAAATTGCAAAATCGAAAATGAAACTTTGATAGCAACAAAAAGATTATGAACCAGTTTTTCTTGTTGATATGAAAATATTCAACATCTGGGCGTTATATTTATAGAACTGTAAATTAGTGTGAACGAGAAATGTTTCTAGGGAAACACAACACATTTCAAATTATCAAAATATATATTAATTTTTTTGTCTAAGCAAAGTCAGTTGAAGCAATTTGAGCTTTGGTTGATTATGGAGTTATGAAGATCTTGAGTAAGAACAATTTCATTTTCGTTATTAGAAAATACTCACTGTCAAACAAGCACCCGTCCTATATACTTTTAAACACGACAGACATCCCTGTACATTGCATTAATGAAAATAATTATTCCTTCGGGGCTAGACTTTAATATGGAAAATACTGAAAATAGACACTTGTGCTTCATAATATTTTGTTTGATTATTTCACTATAACCTATGTGTACCTGAGGGTAGGAAAGTATAATACTTTTCTATTATCCATCAACTTCTAACATGACAATCAAACAGATCGTGCACCAAAGGGGTTAATGTTTGTCAGACATATTCTAAATCTAGCTGGATTGAACAGTTATTTCTGTCAGAAGTTTTTATAAACATCTGACCATAAAGACCATTTTGTACAAACATTGATCTTTGGCATACAAATTGAAACATTGAGAGATTATGTATGTTTATAAGGAATAACTATATATTGGAAACAGAAATGATTAACCTCAACAAATCTCAATCTGCAAATGTTTCATATTGTTTGGAACATCTAATCGTTATTAAAGGATGAGGAATACTATTTGCCGACCGGGGTAGAAGATGGAGCAATTCGTCCTTAGTTAACAGGATATGCACGTTATTTAATATTTATTAATTACAATCACAAACTTTATATTTCCAAAATATGAAGATTGTTTTCAATATGTTTTCCTGAATTTCAAACCGTCATGATCAACCGATTATAAAATTTAGTCTCATAAAATTTATCAGTTATACCTATCTGTGAATGTCAACTTGCTCGCAAAATATTCATCAACAAATTCTAGCAAAACTGTCAGGAATAGTAATCCGACAAAACACAATGCACAATGCACTCATGGCCATATAACCACTAGAAGATATAAACCAAAGAATGTTTTTCTCCTAATTTACTGTCAAGGAAATAATACACTGCCCAGCCTTACACGAATCTGGTATTTTATTACTGGATCTGTATCGATTTGCTGTCATTGAAATAATAAAATATAATATAAATCATTCTTTTCGAAATTGAAATTTATTGTATTATATCGAACTATAAACACTATTTTCACTTTCCAGCACTTTCCCACTGGGGTGTATGTATTGAGCACCTTTTACTCCAATACCATTCTATAAATGTTAGGGGGGCGGTGGGGTAGCCTAGTGGTTAAAACGTTGGCTCGTCCGGCCGAAGGCCCGGGTTCGATTCCCCACATGGGCACAATGTGTTAAGCCCATTTCTGGTGTCCTCCGCCGTGATATTGCTGGAAAATTGCTAAAAGCGGCGTAAAACTAAACACAGTCAGTATAAATGTTAGTTGTTCATTTTTATTGAGACACGGGCACTTCTGTCGTATAAGGCGACTCAACGTCCCTTTGGTACAATAGAATCATATGAGTGTGGGCTCGAATACCGATTCGTCCGATTATGTTTGTAGGTTGGCATACCCGTGCTTCTGGGCTTCAGCAAAGCGGCAAATTTAAACGTCGAGCCTGTTCCAACACCATGCTAACACACAGGAAAAAGTGACTTGCTTGTTATTCAAAGACATCAATAACATATCACGTTGAACTGTATGCTATAGTTGTTTGTTTGAGTGGTGTTTCAAGCCGCACCCAGCAATATTCAAGCTATAAGTCTGTAAACAATCGAGCCTGGAGCAGACGATCCAGTGATCAACAACATGAGCATCGATCAATTGGGATATGATGACATGTGTCAACAAAGTCAGCGAGCCTGACCACCCGACCTCGTTAAACGCGTCTTACGACAAGCGTGGGTTGCTAAAGATCAATTCTAACAATGGTTTCGTTAAACAAACGATAGCCATTCTGAAGTAGAATTGGTCCAAAGTAGCATATTCCTGAGAAGTGAAATGATATTTTCTGGTGATTGCGTGATATGCTACCCTCACGACATCGGGCGGTGTTCACTACATCAACCACTGGTTTGGTTTTGACAGACTAAATTATTTACAGGTTGGCGCATCTGGATTGACGGAACATAGTTTTATCTGCAGGTTCAGTGAGACTAAAGACTGAATAAATGCTGAGGAAACTTTCAGCAAATGTCTCGATGAACGATAAGTCCCAGAAGCCAGCACGATGTCATGGTCTCCTAATTGGATGAGCTTAATCTGCAACACAAATACCACCGGGGGCGGTTTTTACCTCATCGACCTTCATCCCGGAAAGGAAGCGATACAATCATCTTCATGGTTCCGCCGACGGCCAATTATTTTCGACCTTGGCATTGGTCCTATCAGAACGCGGTTAATGTGACAAACGCCACATTGCTCTAAAATTCCCTACCTGTGTCCATTGATGTATCAATCACAGAGGCTTTCAGTGTCAACGGGTCATGAGCAATGCGTTCCAATAAATCCATGAATGTTTTTCATTGTCAGTAGAATGACAACATATATTTACCTGAATACATGAATACGGAAGTTGTAAGTTGATACTGCGTGTCTATTTTGGGCACCCGAATGTATGAATGGAGACACTTTGTGTAGTATATTATTGTTCATTGGACGCCACATGCAGCATTAATCCAGATGTCTAACGGCTGTCTCCTAAACATGAGTCTGTACCAAACAATGCAGTGATTGACTTCCTGAGCAATTCTACTCAATTTGAATACGATTACATGAACCAACAAATTGAGCAGGCATGACCACCTGACCACCTGACCACCTGATCCCTTTCTTACTGCAAGTACAGCTCCCTCTCGTGACAACCATGGGTTCTTGAAGGTCAGATCTACCCTGAATCTTCACTGTTGTCATTGTACAACAAAACGTCAATAGAAGAAGTGTATATTTACCAAAATGATGCTTGCATCTTTTACTTTAACTTGTACCTGGCACCTGGACCTATTAACCATATTGATGATTTATTGATTTGTTGAAAAACGAATTTAAAAAGGTCCACGCGACCTTCTTCATGGCACAGTTCGTCACTGGGTCCGGATATGTGAGTGTCGTTTAACGCCGCAAAATTTCAGCTATATACTTAGGGAAAGGAATAAGGGAACACATAGAAGTACAAGTGTTCGTTTATTCTTATTGCACAGTTGGTGAAATTCTGGAAATAAATAAAGGAACATGTGTACTTTCATGTACATGTGTTCCCTTATTTGTTTCCATGAGTATATATGAAGATGCACTTTACTTAAGGAATTTGGGCCAGTGAGTGAGTTTAGTTTTACGCCGCACTCAGCAATATTCCAGCTATATGGCAGCAGTTTGTATGTAATCGAGTCTGGACCAGACAACCCAGTGATCAACATCATGAGCATCGATCCGCGCAATTGGGAACCGATGACATGTGTCAGCGAGTCAGCGAGCCTGACCACCCGATCCCGTTAGTCGCCTCTTACGACAAGCATGGGTTACTGAAGATCAATATTTTAACCCGGACCTTCACGGGTATTTGGGCCAGTGGTTGATGGCATGAGAGTAAGGTGATAGACAAATAGCACCGGGGCTGACCACACTATGTGTTTCAGTGACCTCATAGGTCAAGTAATGCTATCTGAATGTCTGTACCCGGATATACAAGATGATTTGACGACATCGAAATCTTTCTCGGGAACACCCGGTGTCATCAGTACGAGAGTGCGTTATCGACTGAGTTAATTGATTTTGTCGCTGCCTTTCAGCACGGAAGAGTTTCACCTTTTTCACAGGGATGGGTCTGGGTTGGTCCAGTCGTCACAGAGTTGCGTCCCATAGGCGGGCCTATAGCATTGGGTTCGAATCCCGGCTGATTATGTTTCTAGGCTTGTGAATTGGTTTAACTTCCGCATCCATCTAATGCATGACATAACTGAAATATTACTAATAGCGAAGTTAAGATTCATTGACGAGTACGGCGAAAAAAACAATGGTTAAAAAACCATGAACGTTTGAATCAATGTAAAATTTTGCCATAAGAAGTGCACATTTGAAATTAGGTTTTCAAAAATGACTATCGAAATGTCAAATATACACAACATTTTGACAATTTCATTAAACTTATTTTTTATCTGTTTCAGACCTCATAGCCATTCCTCTCAACACACTCGTCATATGCCTTGCATACCGGCTCCGGAGGTCTTTTACTGCCTGTGATTATTACATAGTCAATCTAGCCATCTCGGACCTCGGACATCCGCTGATGGGGTACCCGATGACCATCGCTGCAACCTTTTCACATAGGTGGACATTTGGAAAAATAGGTAAGACACACACAGAAACATTTCAGTCCAAGGCGAATTGCTTTATGTCATGAAATGGATCATCTGAAACTGGGTTCCACAGTGTGGAAGGAAGGAGGACAAGGTGTTCTCCAGTCACTACTAAGAACCAGGTTCAATTCCAAAACAAAGGGCTTGGTGTTTAACGCAGTACTCGGCAATATTGCAGCTACATGGCGGTCGTCTGGGCCAGATAATCCAATCATCATGAGCATCGATGTACGCAATTGGTATACGGTGACATGTGTCATCCAAGTCCGGTTAGTCGCCTGTTACAAGCATGGGTCGTATTCCATTTGCGTAAATCAATGTTCATGCTGCTGATCACTTGATAGTCTGGTCCAGTCTCGATTATTTACCCACAGCCGCCAAATAGCTGGAATATTGTGAAACAACAAACAAACAGAATGTCCACACTTTGTACATTCTAAAATTTCTAAATTATAACTATAAAGTCTTTCCTATTCTTTTTGTAATATCATAATATACATTATGTGATAGCATTGATATCGATTTTGGCAGCAATATTTCTCTTAAAGACTTGATGTGTAGCATATCCTCTAGTATCTGTATCTCTGCTGCAGGTTGTGATATAAATGGGTTTCTTGGCTTCTACTTCGGCGTAAACAGCATGACAACCCTCGGGGTGATGAGCCTTGTACGTTACATCTCAGTGAAGAGGCCAGCATTAGGTCAGTATGTTATGTCCCTGTGGAATGTAGACAACTAGGTTTGGTCCCATCGCTCCGATTCTTATTGCTAGATAATTAGATCGGAGTGTCTGGCCTGGTTAACTGATGTAATTAAATACTTGCTTGTCTGTCCCACATTCCTGTGTACATACCGCTGTGATACTGTAACGTGGAAACGTGCAGAGTTTGACGTGCCTTTGCATGTGTTTGTGATAATTACCACCTCTGTGGCAGGATACGCTGTGCACGAAATCGTCAATTCATACAGAGTTGTAATGGTAACGTGCAATGGACTCTGCTTTTATTCAAGCTTGAAATTCGTAAGATTATGGAAACGTTTCTAGTCGCTTGATACTTGCACTTCTTTCATATGCACCCGTGAAGACCTGGGTCAGAATTGGTCTTCAGCAACCCATGCTTGTCGTAAGAGGCGACTAACACGATTAAATGTCAGGCTCGATGGCTTTGTTGACAAATGTCATCGTATTCCAATTGAATAGACAGATGCTCGTGTTGTTGATCACTGTCAGGTCCAGACTTGATTATTTACAGACCGCTGCCATATAGCTGGAATATTGCTGAGNGCGGCGTTAAACAACAAACAAACAAGCTATATATGTATCTCGTATCAAGTTCCGCGTTTAGCTCATCGCACGGTCCGGCTCGGAAATGGCCAACACAATAGAACAATACGTACTCAATGTATGTCTGGCACAGGGGAAACAGGACGGTGGGGTAGTCCAGTGATTAAAGCATTCGCCCGTCACCAGAGACCCGGATTCAATGCCTCACATGGGTACAATGTGTGACGCCCATTTCTGGTGTCCCCCGCCGTGATGTTGCTGGAATATTGCTAGAAGAATCACTCACTCAGAGGGGGAACATTCTTGTCGTGTGATCACTTGTATCTTCCTACAATTCCTGTCTACTGTGGACTACTTATCGTCTTCATGTCTACGTCATAAATCGATCAGGAACGTAAACAATATACTGACCTCACTCAAGATGGTATATCGTTTTCACATTCAAACGTTTCTTCCGCTTATTTAACTCCTTCAAAATAGATATGATTTGCATGAACGCAATGACAAACATAACACACAATGATTCCCACATGGATGTTTACAGAGAGTTATTTCAGTCTTCAGGTAACACAAGAGAATGAACGACCTTACTGTGAAGAATTCCTGAACCAGGAAAAGTTTAACATGACATTAACATTTGATGACTGATATCATCCTTTCAATGCATAATAAGTATCACTTACGGATCCGTGAATTGAATATTTCCGCTCACAAAACCATAAGTCACGTATTTCTCTGTCATACTGCTTGCACTGAACAATTTGACCACCATAGTTTCTAAATCTGTACGAACAAGAATGATTCCAAATGGTTTTCTTGAAACGATAATTGGGTTATCCGGGGTAAAAATGTGCTGTGCCTTGATTATTAGCGCTATGAGCATACCTAGTGTGGAGTTTGGCGCTATATAAATGGACACATTATTATTATTATTAATAACCAACTCGGACTACGAATATTGTTCTTGTACGCAATCTCTTTTTGGTTAGTTTTTAATTAATTATTTATTTTCTTCTGTTTCAGTTCAAGTACACAACCGATGGAAAGTCATCACCAGCCTCCTTGCCATTCATTCTTATGCGTTCTTTTGGGCCATCACTCCATTGGCCGGTTGGGGCATGTACGATGTAGAACGATATGGCCTCTCTTGTACCCTTCTGTGGAGTCACCCAAACAAATCGTACCTTTTAAGCAGCTTCGTGTTTTGCCTAGCGCTGCCTATTTCTGCCATGGCCTTCAGTTACATCTCCATAACAAGCATAAGCACGGCAACCAGGCAGAAAATGTTACGGTGGAAGCAAAACACACGTTGGAAACAGTGGTCATTACAGGAGCTGCGTCTACTAAAAGTACGGTATTCCTGCATTGTCTTCTTTCTTGAATGTTAGCCCAACCTTGTAGTGGAGAATTTGTGGATGCCAACTTCTCTGTTATTACGAGCACAACTGTTCATCACTTAACCTGGTGAAGGAGTAAGAATATACCCCCAAACCTTGTATTACTTATAAGTTACATGTATATAGACCCATGAAGATCCGGGCTAGAATCGGTCTTCAGCAACCTATGTTTGTCGTAAGAGGCCACTAAAGGGTGGTCATGTTTGCTGACTTGGTTGACACATGTCATCGTATCGCAATTGCGTATCTCCATGCGTATGCTGTTGATCACTGGATTGTCTGGTCCAGACTATTATTTACAGACCGCCGCCATAAAGTTGGGAAATTACTGCGTTAACAAACAAACATAAATTATATAACTAATGAAAATGACATCCACAAATTCTCCCCGTTAAGTTTATTACTTTTCAGCGCCATTCAAGCACAAGCCCATAATTCGTAATACACGACAGTCCATACAAACACAGTACATTATTCCTGCCTTCTGAGTGAGTGAGTTTAGTGTTAGCAATATTCCAGCTATATGGCAGCGGTCTGTAAATAATCGAGTCTGGACCAGACAATCC
>VKKT01001987.1:40917-51135 GCA_008038995.1 Haliotis laevigata | reverse complement strand
AAAACTATAAACAATGACAACTTCAAATGAACCAAACCTTACATGACTTCATACCTGCCACAGAATAATTTTCATAAATTCAGTAAAAGTCATTTTATTTTGATATTTTGCAAAAATCTTGGAAATCATCTTCAGCTACATGTACATAATTTTCTCTCATCTTATCTTTGATTTGTTATCAAATAACACCTGATTAAGCACTATAAGTACAACTTAATTTTAATCTATTCCAGAAACAGCCATGTTAAGCCTGATTGGTATGTCTAATATATGTTGTTTAAATAGTTGCAGTTTTCTTAATAATCATCAGAAAAATTGAATGGAAATTATGTGTATGTAGCTGAGATGACTTCCCAACTGGTAGATAAGTATTGAAAGCAGTTCGACTGAAACAAAATTTATGAAAATTATTCTTGCAAATCTATGGGAATTTCACTAATGATGACTCACTTATGGCCAACTACTGTAGACCATAGATCTACACACATCATATATACGTGTGTGTAGATCTATGGTCTATGTTTAACCTACATAGAGATAACCGGTTCCTGTGGTTACTGTCCCAAAGATTGAGTCCATGCCCACCTGTTTTTCAAGGTAATTCAGAGCATGAGTGGTACAATTCAGTTAATGTTACTAGCTATTCTTAAAATCATATCCTATGCAAGACTTACAAATCAACTAGGAAGATTCCTAGGGGTTATGTGAACCGTGCCTGATTTCAAAATAAGGTGGCTGTCCACCACCTGTCGATGGATTCTAGCAAATTGTACGAGTCAGGATAAGGAAAAATATGTATATTTTAGAGTCAATATATTATTTATACTTATCCTGACTCTATTTCCACTCAGTTCTTAGTTTGATAAAGGGTTTATTGAGTTAAATACAGCATTGTTCAATCCTTACCGGGCTGCCGAACAGTTATCACCGCGTAACAGTTATCGTCAATACATCTGTATCACGTGTTCGCAGTTCCGGTCAGTTACACTTTCGGTATTTTTTCCCACAGTATTTGACAACAATAAAGGGTAGCAAAAGAAAATTCTTCATGGTAAGTAACATAAGAGAATAATTAAAGATAAAGTTATGAACCGTATAATTTTTTTTACTTAGTCGGGGGGATGTCACACGATCTATAAGTTAAAGGTCACAAAAGTCATTAATTGTTTCATTCCCTATTAATCTACTGTAAATAAAACACTCAACTTGTCACACAATCAGTTATTCGAGGTTACTGCATGTGACATGACATGAGGAATTCCGAAATGGCGACAACTGTGACATCTAATTGTGAGAAAACATCTATTTGTCCTGCCACGATTCCCTTCTGCCGCGTTATATAAAAACACTATCAGGGACGTCGAACAAGCTAGACATATCGGTGAATAGCTAATTAAGTATCATTATTAATTCTGTTTCATTAATTTAACGAAGTAACAGAGGCTGGTACTATTAGAGTCACTTTAAAGATTTAGTTTTTTCATGGTCTTGACAGCTCATCCAGACAACTTTTTGTAGACCTCAGTTTGCACAGTTTTGGTCTCAGGTACATTGTCACTGTTCATTAATGCTTCAGTTACATCTTGTTTGAGTGATGGTTGGTTGTTGCCTTTTATTTCTTGATTGTGTTGTCTCACATTTGGACAGGGCTGATGTGTTTCTGTGAAAGGGACTTCTTTTCTTGTTGGTCTTGAAGACTTGAGATGCTGTCTGTTTCTCCTGAATGTTTAACCTTGATCTGTCTTCACTTCATAGGTTCTACCATTGAGTTGTTTAGTAACCTGTGCTTGTCTCCACTCTTTCACCCAATTCTGACTTAGATGCATCTGTACAGTGTCTCTTTTGTTGAGAGGTTTCAGGTCATTGTAAGACTGCAATAGTGATGTGCCGCTTTCCACTTTTTCTCTTCCATCATCTCTCTTTCCGTTTGAAGTGGGTAGGTGGAAGGATTCAATGCAGCAAGCGTTGTTGGTAGTCGAGTCTTCGTCTTTCTGCCAAACAGTCTCTGTACAGGACTAGTGTTGAGTCCTTCGGTTGGAGTGTTTGGATGGTTGAGGAGTCCAATATATGGGTCTGCACCTTTGCATGATGCTCATCGCAATTTTGACTACAGATTTGCTGGCCCCATTTGTTTGGCAATTCCCTGGACTTGATGTTTTGTTATCAAATCCCAATTTTCTGCTGAAGGACTTGAAAGTATCTGATGTATACTGTGGCCCCCATCACTCATAACAGTGTCAGGAATAACATGTCATGTGAAATGGTGTTTCAGCTTGGTCACAACCGTCTCAGCAGTTGTGTCTGCAAGAAGTTACTGTAAGTAAAAAAAGGTTACTGTAATAGTCCATATAGTTCATATAGGGACCATATAGTTGCATTCCTTGAAATTTAGCAGATCAGTCCCAACCTTTTCCCATGTTTGATATGGGACTTTGTGAATTTGGAGAGTCTGTGGGCCCTTTTTGTCACTGAAGGTAGCACACGTGTCACACGTTTCGATGTACTGTCTAATTTCTGATGACATCTGAGGCCAATACAGTAGCTCTCTGGCTCTTCATAGGCATGAGTTTATGCCCATGTGCCCAGCGTGTAAGTTGTTGAGGACTTCACGTCTCATCATTGCTGCTATTACCACTCCATTTCTTCCTATGATGATTCCGTCCTGTACTGTCAGCTCATCTTGAAAGTCTGAATAATGAGTGTGACATGACGGCAGCAAAGATTTGTGATCAGGCCACCCTTTCATGATTGTTCTTTTCAACTGGGACAGAGTATCATCTTTTTTAGTCGATTTTCGAATTTCTCAGAGTTGATGCTCCTTGATTGGAGAAAAGGTCAAGTTGTCAACGTGAACTGTTTCTGTGTCACATTTGTCAGGTAAGTGTGCTCTAGATAGGATGTCCGCTAGAGGCAAGTCTTGTCCTGGCCTGTATGAAAGTTCAAAGTTGTACTTTTGTGCACAAAGGAGTAAACTCTGTAATCTCTTGATAGTGGTTTCAACACAATGCTCACAAAGGGCTTGCGATCAGTCACCACCTTGGCAGGTCTTCCATAAGTGTAATGATGAAACTTCTCTTGGCCAAAAGTAAGGGAAAGCGTTTCCATTTCAATTTGAGCATATCCTTGCTCCGTACCAATCAGTGCTTGGCTTGCAAAACTTAAAGCCACTGGTTTTCCACCTCGAAGAAGAGCAAATCCCAATCCGTGTTCACATGCGTCCATTAGTTCCTTTTGAGGATCGTAGAAGGTCAGAACAGGTGTGTTTGTGACTTTAGTCTTGACTTGCTCAAAGGCTTTCTCCTGGGTTTCAGACCAGTTCCATGGAACATCTTTCATTTTGAGGTTTCATAGCGGCTGTGTCACATCCGTCAAATTTGGTAGAAATTTTGCAAGGTAATTTACAACTCCCAGGAATCTTGTCAGGTCTTCTAGACTCTGAGGTTGCAGCATGTCCACTGTGGCCCTAACTTTTTCTGGGTCAGATTGTAGACCCTCTTGAGTAATGTGCTGTCCCAGACATTACATCAGACATTCCATTTGAGCTTGTCTTAGTTCAATTTTATGTTCCTCTCGTCACACCGTACAAGCAAGGTTTTCAGATGAACATCATGTTCAGCAGTGTCTTTTCCATGTATCAGAACATCATCAGCTATGGATACAACAACACCTTCCAGATCAGATATGTTTGCAGACAGTTTCTTCTGAAATATTTCAGATGCAACAACAGAGATTCCAAATGGCAATCTCAGCCAAAGATAGCGTCCAAAGCATGTTTGAAATGTGGTCAGTACACTGGATTCTAAATCTAACTGCATATCCCAGTAGCCGGACAAAAGATCTGTCTTGGAGAATACACGCTCAGTTCATGTAGAGTTGTTTACTGGCATTATAAGACCTAGGGACATCAGTCAATCAAATTCTGATTTCAGTCTTGGATGGAGTGCTAATGACACTCTTTTGTCAGGCATTACGACTGGTTTCTCATTTTCTTTTCACTTTCAGGTTTACCAGTCCTGCGAAAGCTCCAGGTGTTTGTGACGAAGACCTGTGTTAAGTTGAATTCTATACACTTTATGTGGTCTGTGTGTGTTTGTCACGGACATTCATGTCAAGATTTAAAGTCAACTTGTGAATTAACCTAAATCTTTTATCATGCAAATGGGCCCATAATACTAAGTTTTCAGGGTATATGGTCTAATTTATGTAAACTTGTTTATTTGGGGAGGAATGCAGTATTTTCTTCTATTAATCTCATTGGAAGACTATGTTCAAATCTTTATTGGAACTGTATCTTCAATATATTAGTTACTCCAGAACAATTAAAATTATACGTGAAAGTAGCCAGTAACGCCTTCTATCACATGTTCAGATTTCAACTTATAAGATTAATTAATAATTTTTGCTACATATTAAAACCTGATGCTTGAGAAACACAATTACTAAGTTTCAAGTATCAGTTTCAATCTTTCTTGGTCAAGTCAGAGGTTATCTTCTCCAACGTCCGCCAAACTCCTATAAATTCCAAACCATTCTAGTTGGGGTCAGTTCCCACGGTGGACTCACACCAACTAAGACCTCTTGGAACGCTGGACACAGGAATATGTTGGTAAGTTCCTGGCAATCTTACCTTCAGTCTGGTGTTTCACTTATACCTTCATGTAATAGACTAAAGTCCTGTCAGGGGTGTGTTTATTATTATTGTTATCACAATATGAAGATTCATGTTCATGTAGTCTTATAAGAATGTAAGGCTTCACAAGAATTCAAAGGTTATTGTTATTTTGGTAGATAATAATTTGTTCATATCTACATGAACAATATCTATGTCAATATTCATCATCTTCATTCTATTTGAAGATTATTAAGGTACAGTCCTCAGATACTTGAGGTCTTCAGTTCATTGTTACGTATTACTTACAGATATATATTGGTTATTCATGTCTTCATGTGTTATAGTCTTAAAAAATGTATTAGTATTTCAGTTGGGTTGTGCTCTTTTTCAGATATACAGTCAGACCTTGTATATCCGAACTTCAGATATCGGTTTCCAAACATTCTTCACAAAAAACAAAATTTTCTAGTTACAATTTACCTCGTAAACGGTCAATTTTGGTAATGAAACAACAAAATATGTACAAATTTGCCTCGTATATCCGAACACCAAAGCAGCGAATAACAACTCTGTCTGTCAACAATCATCAATCAAAGACTTTTTCAAGCAGATGTAATTTATGTTATGTTATGTTTTGTTTTGTTATGTAAGATGTTATGTTAAATAAAGATGTAGTTATGTTTCAATGTTATTTTTAGTTGTATTGTTTTCACGTGTAGCCGACCGCCTAGGTCCTGATACAGATATCCGAATGATTCGTTTGTCCGAACAATTCAATAAAAAACCAAAGTGTTCGGATAAACGAGGTCTGACTGTATATATATATTATTTTATCTTAGTTCACTGGTGCGGTCAATATGGTGTTTCTAGACGACCACACGTGGTTGAGCCAATGACCCTTAACGCAGGGGTCATTACCGCTGCCAGCACCGTGACAGTGTTCCATCCACAACAGAAGGAAAGTCATTAGTAACAGAAGAGCAGTTATTCTTCACAGGAGGGCAGTTATTCTTCGTGGGAGAGCAGTCACTTTTTAGTTCAGAGCAGTTCTGCAGTTCTGTGTGAAGGAAGAGAAAAGGACCATGTTTTCAGGATGAACAGTTACCAAGTCCATTTGTTCAGCCGCTTGAAGATCAATTAAAGGTGTCATCTGATGTTCAACAATAACGAATTCAAGAGAATATTTTCTTTTATTCTTGGGGTTCTTCAGTGACAACCAAGATGATCCAATTTCAGTATTATTCCACATTTTCAGTTTCTTCACAGAGGCTTAATGTCTGCATCTGGCACATATTTTCTGGCTAGAATGTTTACTGAAGCACCTGTGTCTACTTGTAACACTTGATCTGTTCCATTGATGACCATGTGACACTTATTCCCTGAGTTGATATTTTCTTCATCAAAGTTTATTGTACTGATCCAGTCATGTTTATTTTCAACACTGTGTATGGTATGTATCCATTCTTCTTCCTTGTCATCAGAGGCATCTTGAGGGACTTAATGCACTTTACCATATTTCTTCTTTGTGTTAGCACACATGATCAGGGGTTCAATTTTTTTTTTAAAAGCCACTTGCCACAGGGCAAGTGACTTTAAGAAAGTAACTTGTGCTGACTAATTTTCCACTTGCCCTGATTTTATGACATAATTATGATGATGTAATTATGAAAGAAGAAATCAACATAGTATTTGATGTTAATGTTTACTGGACTATTTATTGAAAAGTGATAAATAGCAAAGAAAGATAACTCTRCTTTATTATCATTGCAAAATGTAATAGCTACGTTTTGAGCACATATGAAATTAAATCCAAGTTTATTTGCGGTTTGAAACCATAAGTAGAATTATCTAGTAGCCCACGGACAAGTAAGATACCATTATTTGATTGCCTGAAATGTAAACTGACTTGTCCCAGGCATCGGGCAATGGGATTTTTGAACCCCTGATGATTTAGAAGTGATTCCTATTTCCACATGTAGGACAAGTTCTTCCCCAGGCAGGGCATTCATTTTTGAGAACATGTTTTCGTCCACAGAATTTTCGTTTTGTTTTCATCTTTCAGATCAGATTTGTCAGCACTTTTCTTGTAATCCCTATGCCGTGATTTTATGGAACTTCTTTCTTTGTTCAAACTCTTCCTATCACTGCATACAGATACAACTTTATTCACACTTTCTGGTTTAAAAGCTTCATATTGTGCAGAGGTTAGGGTTAGGGTCATATTCACACTTTCTGGATTAAAAGCTTCATATTGTGCAGAGGCATTCTCAGCTGCTCTACAAAGTCTTTACTAAAGATCTGATGTTTGAATGGAAACTAAAAAAATTCACCATCATTTTGTGATTGCTTGTTGAACACATAACTATCATACGTTTCTTCGATTTCTCCTATGGCAAAATTCAATTTCTCAATGATATCGTTTAGAGTTATATCTTTCTCATCTTTGCTGCTGTGAATTCCGTTGTACACACAGAGAGCCCCATCACCGAGCGAGTTCAAGAATGATGCAACTTGATATGGTCTCTCATACGTAGAAAGTTGCATCAATATTTCATTGTTTTTCCACTTCTGTTTGCTCAGCAGTATTGCCATCAAGCAATAAGGGTCTGGGTGCTTTGATGCCCTGTAGACATGTATATTCAGGATTAAATTCCTTCAAAGTTCAGATCAGATTTGTCTCTGGAATGGGCTTACTTATTTCCAATCTGCTGCCACCATGTTACGTGCCCTGGTTTGGGTTCTTAGGCCAACAACAGACACTTTGAATTCAAAAGACACAATGTTTAATCAACAACTCTTTCAAATGTACAATCAAGGGAGATCACTCCCAACACATCATGTGGTACAGCACACCACTAGGAAATCAAGATCATTTTATAACTCTCATGCTTTCTACTGAGGTTATGACTAGGACCAATGGCAATGTGGCAAATACCCAAACATGTCCTACAGGTTAGGTTACATAGTTGATCTGTTGTCAAGGTAACAGAGTTGATCAGACTTCTAGGTTACATAGTTTCATGCTTTCTACTGTGGTTATGACTTAGCTGACTGTCAGTGATGACAAACTAATGGCAAATACCCAAACATGTCTCCTACAGGTTAGGTTACATAGTTGATCAGATTTCTCTGTCACAAAGTTGATCAGTTGTCAAGGCAACAGAACTCATCAGGTTGTTGTGATTTCAGATTTGCACATCGTTTGGATCATGCAACCAGTGGTGTTCTGTGCATCGCCTTAAATAAAACCACTGCAGGAACTTTCCAGAATTGTTTCAGCAAAAGGAAGATACTGAAGCATTATCTGGCACTAGTAAGTTGTTGAAATCACACCTGATGAAGATCACTTTCATGTATAAGAAACCAATAAATTATTATATATGACCATTTTCATAGTTGTTTCAGGTCACAGATGTGAGGAATATTGCCAACTGAAACATGATATTATTGATTCCCCATGTACAGAAGTAGAATCTACATATAACAACACATATAATGGATAAAAGGTCAGAAGGGACATGGTAGAGAGAAAGTTGATTGGCCTGATGGTGGCTCTAGGAGAGTTATGCCATAAACATCACATGCCTAGTCCTTAACCGTGACAAAGGTTGACAAGGCAAGAGAAATAAAAAATGAAAATGCTGGGTTCAAGGTGAGAGTTGTATGACTTGAGGACTGTTCTAAGCTGTTAGAACATGTTGAAATGGGCATCATGTTACTGGCAAACAGCAGCAGCAACACGATCGGCAGCTGTGGTGCCAGCAGCAAACTGCCTGGTTTCTACAGAAAAGAATAATTTTTCCTTATCCTGACTGATGCTCTTTCTGCTTGTCTCCTTCCTCTTGCGAACGTTAGTGGAACACTTGTATATTGAAGCTCCCTTCAATAAAGAACAGACGTAAAATCCCTACCCACCAGGAGTTATCTGTGTGGCCGTTTTGGCGGGAAAGCGGTGCCACCGTACTCCCATGCTTCATTCTCTCCTTCTTCGCCCTGTGGGCAGGTTGTGAGAGCGCCTGTGTCTCCTATACGGCACTATATCCTTTAATTACTTAGTTATTCTCCTCTATTCTACTTTAATAGAGGTTTAGTTAGTATCCTTCAACAATATGGTTTGATATTTAATTCTTTTTGGCACTGTTTATTCACGTGTTTGTTCAGTTGTTTACATTTCATGAAAACCTATTTTCGTTGTAGGTTTAGGTTTGCTGCTGCAGACCCTCATTGACTGTGCCCTAGCTGCACAACAACATGTACTTCCAGCTATAGCTGTAATCTTTATCAGCATTTAATAGAAATTCAATTTAATAAATAATTTTTCTCTGTACTTAGACGTACTACCGACTATCCAGGCGACCTTCCAAGTCATGGGGGGCGGTAGGGTAGTCTAGTTGTTAAAGCGTTGGCTCGTCACGCCGAAGACCCGGGTTCGAGTCCCTACATGGGTACAATGAGTGAAGCCCATTTCTGGTGTCCCTCGCCGTAATATTGCTGGAATATTGCTAAAAGCGGCGTAAAACCAAACTCAGTCAGTCAGTCAGTCAGTCCAAGTCATGGATAAACTGGCTGAGTCCCTCACGAGCTGTCTACTGCTGTTAGACAACTTACTACCATCAAGTGACCTGCCGGAGGTGTCCTGGGAGGATGGGCGTGGGATGTTGTATGCCATTACTTCGAAGACTTAGGCTCTACATCGGACAACCCCTCAACGCAGACGTAGAAGAAGCCATCCTCTACGCAGAATGAAGCCTCACAGACATCATCCCGGGACGTCTGCGCAGACTACAAGGACTTTCTCTGCCGAGATTGTCCCGATGACGGAACAGGGACTCTACGATGATCAACCGATCATCATCCCAAAGGTTCATCCCAAGAAAAGACCAGTCTCAGCTACGGTGACTTCAGCGCAGATCTCCACGGTACCCGAGGTATCTACGCTGACAACAGATGAGCGTCCTGTGGGCCACGTCGCTATCACCGCAGAAAGGGCAGCACTACTACCACCGCAGACCTTCAACCCGGGGGACTTTATGCAGGGGATGATGGAGCAGCGTTACGGCCTGGAGAAGAAGTCACAGCCCACAAAGAAGTCCCGAGCCTTCGCGAAGGCTCCAACGCAGACGTCGTCTCTGAGGGACCCTCCATCAACGTGACATCTGGCAGCAGATCTACACTACAGGACCAGCCTATGCGAAGGTCGACTCAACCATCCCCTGCGTCGGACGCGGACGATCAGCATTTGCGAAGGAGGAATCGCCATCCCCGGATACAGAATCGGATGACCAGCGTTCACGAAGGACCAGTCGCCATTCCCCAGATGCGGAATCAGATGATGAGTGTTCGCGAAGGAGGACTCATCCATCCCCGGATACAGAATCGGACGACCAGCGTTCGCGAAGGACCAGTCGCCATTCCTCAGATGCGGAATCAGATGTTGAGTGTTCGCGAAGGACGTTGGATACAGTATCCAAGACATCTTCCGCATCATGCAGATCGTCAAGGGATTCGCCGAGACATTCACGAACCCACAGTCGCTCATCTCCACGCAGGTCACCCTACAGACGCAGTTCGCCGGACCACTCGCCACGCCGGTCTCCGCGCAGGTC
>VKKT01001984.1:95568-108804 GCA_008038995.1 Haliotis laevigata | reverse complement strand
TGTATCTGCGTGCTGGTCTTTCTGTAAGCGGGTGCTTGTACATGTGTTGACGAATTTTGAGCTGTGAAGATCCGGTCGTATGAGGCGACTAACAGGATCGGGTGGTAAGGCTCGATGACTTGGCTGACACATGTCACAATATCCCAGTTGCATAGATCGATGCTCATGATGTTGATCACTGGATTGTCTGGTCCAGACTCGATTACTACAGTTTGTACACCGGTGGAATATTGCTGAGTGCGGCGGTAAACAACCAACCAACCAATCTTAACTCGACTTACAACCATAACAGACATTGTCTTGGAACATGTTTTAATACATATTATTCAGATTCATGATATCATATAAATGCTTTGCGTTTAGTGTCACGTATACCATATTTGGTCGGGTGTCATATTTGATTGTTCTCTGTCCGAGTTTGACCATTATGTGTATATAGTATGTGGCACTGTAATAAACGTTATCTATCTCTCTCACATAATGAGTTTCGCCTGTAAACGAGTAGTCACATAAACAACCCAAAACTCTTAGCAGTTTCAACATCGGACCAATGTTTGACAGAATGTCTTTTGTAAACAACACTTTCAACTCGTTCCTCTAGTGTAAGTACTGGCTAACTGTCATGGTATCACAACACGGTATGCAACCAGTTTTAACAATAACTACAGTCGGTTTGTCTCAAAAGCGGACAGCCAGGTGTACGTGGAGCACGTGCACATGTACCGACAAAGTCATTTACCTCTACTGTGCTGTCTCCATCCTTTCTCGCACACCTGGCTGTTCCTCTCTTTGCACCCCTCCCTCGTAACAAATAGTGAACTGTGTCAAAATTTTAATGATAGTTTGTTAAACAACTTTTTTATGTCTAAAACATAAATTCTGCAAAACAATCACAGAGTTGGTTTGATGTTTTGATAATGATCAGCGTTTCATTGAGTATTATATGTTTAGTAGTTTTCGAGTCCGATTTTGAGCCAAACAGACCATAAGAACAAACACAAACACGTGACCCATCGCGCCACTGTCGCCACTGCCTTGTAACGGGAGCCAACATGCAGGCTACCCGGACACATAATCTGGAAAACAGTGGCGGTGAGTTAGCCTGGTTGTTAAAGCGTTCTGAGGCGGTGGGGTAGCCTTGTGGTTAAAGCGTTGGCTCGTCACACCGAAGACCTGGGTTCGATTCCCTACATAGGTAGAATGCGTGAAGCACATTTCTGGTGTCCTCCACCGTGATGTTGCTGGAATGTTGGTAAAAGCGGCGTAAAACCATACTCACTCACTGTTAAAGCGTTCGCTCGTCCCACCAAAGACCTAGGTTCCCAATGGGTACAATGAGTGAGGCCCCTTCCACGTGCCCTAGCCGTATTATTGTTGGAATATTGCTATATTTACTCACTCACACATTCTGTAAAGCGGAAGTTGTGATCTAAAGCCCACAGACGACGTGGTATAAGTAATCCCAGCTTTTCTCCCCCAAATCTCATCAATTTAGTTCAAATACGATGTTTTTTTTCTACAAGCATGTTCATTTATCCAGGAAGAAAAAACAATTTGTTTATGACCTTGACAAACACATTTTCCGTGGTAAATAACGTCAAGCAAAGCACCTCTGCAATCAAATTAGCCAATGAAAACCGAAGATGCAAATTGAGTTACGTTATCGCATGGTTTGGCGCGTCTTGACGAACAGTTTCAGATGAGGGAGAGTCACTGACGGACTTGCAGTGACGGCAACAGACAGCTGACATGGGCGCTGGGTGTGTGTCGGTGAATTGGGAAGCTGGCTGGAGTCAAAACAACTGACGGGGTAAAATTGGGCGTGATATCAATGAGGATGGTAGTCTCAGAGTGTTTTGTTTGCTTGCTTGTTGCTCAAGTTGCCCTCAGCAATTTCCCAGCAATATGACGACTGTCTGTAACCAGACAATCCAGTGATTGACATCATGAGCATCGATCTACGTAATTGAGACGAGACGCACCATCCGATCTGAAGTAATATAGGTTCTCCAGGTGCACCTTTCTGATTTCTCAATTACACATACGCCAGTTTCTACTCATTCCTTAAATCATGACTCAATCACGTTAAGAATCTGACTCTGGTTCTCGCTACTGCTAAATAAGCATCCAGGGACATCCAATTTCCGAACAACCTATTAGTGCCATCCCTATAAAAAACAAAACAACACAACAAAATTATTGATTTTCAAAGATAAAATGTTTAAAATACCCATCAAAAGTTGTGTATTATGTGAAATCAGTTTTAACGAGTTCCAAATCAAATAACATTTCAAAACATAACCATAGAGAATTATTCTTTGAGTGATGACTTAGTGCTAGTCTATTGTTAATAATATCGGCAACGTTAGATATTGTTTAAAATCAAATATATGATCATGTGAACTGGGAGGCATAGGTTCTTTTGAGTAGCACACTGTATATGTAAATGAATAATATCATGATAACGTCAGATTGCTTCGTACGAGTAGTGAAGGATCTGGTTCGAATCCTTCACCGAAACAACTGTCATGATCTATGACATCCAGGATCCTTGGTGGGAGATTCTCCTCCACGACACTATACTGTTTATGGTGTGGTGTGGTGTGGTGTGGTGTGGTGTGGCGTGTGGTGGTGTGTTGTGATGTGGTGTGGTGTGGTGGTGTGTTGTGGGGTGGTGTGTTGTGTTGTGTTGTGTTGTGGTGTGGTGTGTTGTGGTGTGGTGTGGTGTGGTGTGGTGTGGTGTGGTCTCGTGCCTGATTCCCTTGCCTCTGGGATTCTCCAGCAACCAGGGCTTACTACACTGTAATGCACCTTAAATACGGCGTAAATGCACTCACCGTAAGGTTAATAATATATGTTGATGCACGTCTTCGTATCCCTACTTCGTAGACCGATGCTCATGATGTCTGTCACTGGACTGTCTGCTTCAGATGGAATACTTAGAGATTCCAAGGATTATTAGTGGATGGAATATTTACACATTCCAAGGATTATTAGTAGATGGAATATTTACACATTCCAGGGATTATTAGTAGATGGAATATTTAGAGACTCCACGGATTATTAGTAGATGGGATATTTAGAGACCCCACGGATTATATATTAGTAGATGGAATATTTAACAGATTCCACGGATTATTAGTAGATGGGATATTTACACATTCCAGGGATTATCAGTAGATGGGATATTTACACATTCCAGGGATTATTAGTAGATGAGATATTTACACATTCCAGGGATTATTAGTAGATGGGATATTTAACAGATTCCAGGGATTATTACTAGATGGAATATTTACACATTCCTGGGATTATTAGTAGATGGGCTATTTACACATTCCAGGGATTATTAGTAGATGGGATATTTACACATTCCTGGGATTATTAGTAGATGGGATATTTACACATTCCAGGGATTATTACTAGATGGAATATTTACACATTCCAGGGATTATTAGTAGATGGGTTATTTACACATTCCAGGGATTATTAGTAGATGGGATATTTACACATTCCAGGGATTATTAGTAGATGGGATATTTACACATTCCAGGGATTATTACTAGATGGAATATAAATGAGGGCGGCGTCAAACAACAAGCAAGGAATTACCCCAAACGAGAAGTCTTCAACTGTTTCGTGTCAGATTTACATGTATTTGATTGTCTTGTAACGCCGAAAGTCGAGTCTGGAGCAGACAAACCAGCGAGTTAATAAGATTGTATGTATAATCGTGCTACCTGGAATCCCCTTGCCAGATACAGAAAGTGTACAGCAGATTTTTAGAAGAATGGACAAGTAAGGTATCAGGGTCAGTAAAGTGTATTAGAAATCTACACCCAAACACAAATTGGGTTCAATGTGCAGCCAATTTCACCCGACGTGATATTGTGTGAAAGTTGCTTAAAGCACCACACACGACAAGCGTTTACCCGACGTGATATTGTGTGAAAGTTGCTTAAAGCACCACACACGACAAGCGTTCACCGGTCGTGAACAGGACTCCCATATTTTACTACCGCTTCCAGGACTTTCTCACTAACAGTCTCTCAACTTTTGTAGACGCGACAGCAACGTTGAACCAATGTTACTAAAGAAGACACTGCAAGAAGACATCTCCAGCCCTTCGTGCTAAACACGTTAGGTATGGAGACACAGTCCAATGTGTCTATCAGTCTCACTCTTCAGGCTGTAAACTACACACGGGAAGTGTACAAACGGTGTCCAGCAGTTCTATCAATATCCACCCTCTACACTGTCCCCACCAGAAATGTGGAGAATACTACATGTATCTGTGAATGTCTAGCTCAGTGCAGTACCCACCTCACCAGCCAATATCGTTTCTATAAGCCTCGCCCACGTGGGGTGTCGTAACCGTGTATGACGTAGAGGGCAATGTCCGAGTAACTCTCCATCACAGGCCCTCGTGTCTTTGCGAGGATTAAAGATGTTACACAAAAACATATAACATTTGAGATGACCCCCGACTCAAAAAGCTTCACAGTACAATACAATACCTTGTCATAATGTATTGTACTGTGTAGCATTTCGAGTCGGGGTTCATCTAAAAAACAATTTGTTTAATCTTTTATCTTCGCAAAGACAGACACGAGGGCCTGTGTGTATGACGTGTCTGTGACGCTCCCTCTTTTGGCTGTTTCCGCGTTACTCACGACCAATTTGTACACCGTATCTACCCACCACATTAAGTATGTAGATTTAGTCTGTTTCCCGTCTGTCAGACCTTAGGTGTACAGTCAAGCATGTCTATCAATCTCAATGTACACTGTACCCCGCTATCCATACTACAATCAATCTCTATCTACAGGCTGAACTCACGTAGGGTGTTGAGACAGACGTGACTCACGAACGCATCTATCAATGTCTCTCTACGATATACCAACGTGAGGTGTGCAGACCCTGTCGAGTGTGTCTGCCTCTATCTTTAGGCTGCACTACTGTAGACCAAGATACTGTTCACTAACATACTTTATCTCTATTGTACCCACATGAGTCTAGCAGAACAATGTAACAATCAATCTCCATCTGAACTTAACCCAGGTGACGCTAGAGTCCCCGAATATATATAATTCTGATAGTAAAAAATAAACCCATTTAAACTGAAAAGGTGCCCCCTGTGAGTTGGGAGATTCTCCTGAAGCTGGGGGAATTCTGGGTTTGCTTCATTTAGGTCTTTAGCATTGCACTCAGGGCTAGACAAATACCCATGAATATCATATTAGATTCTGGTTTGTCAAGCCATGATTCAAGTCCGTACAGGCCACTATGGCAGAGCCTGAATAACACCACTACATCCTTATGCAGCTGTCACAGGTGTTCATTTATTTGCCACCGTGAAGATCTGGGTTAGAATTGATCTTCAGCAACCCATGCTTGTTGTAAAAGGCGACTAACTCAGGCTTGCTGAGTTGGTTGACACGTCTTCTTATCAAAACTGAACTATTTACAGACCCGCTATATAACTGGAATACTGCGGGGTGCTGCCTTTAACAACAAACAAACCAATCATTTGTTGGTTTGGTGTTTAATGTGGCACTCAGAAATGATCCAACTATACAATATGGTGACGGTCTGTAATAATCAAGTGAGACCCGACAATCCAGTGATAAACATCATGAGCATCGATCTACGCAATTGGGATGCCACGCAACACAACAAACGAGTCAGGTGTGCGATGATAAGTTTTATTTCAAGTAAACAGAAGATTTCCCTATCCCATTGGAACTACAGTCCTACACAGAACTCTGAGAGTCAGAATCTGCCGGGAAGGTTCATGTACAGAAGCAGTATCACAAATATTATACACAGCATGGTAGAAAGGGTATGTCGAGTACTAGCAATCAAACCAGAACTTGAACAAGATATCCTTGTCTAGCTATTGTGATTACAAAACAAAACATCACTGCATGGTCTATCTCTATTCACTGATCAAACCCAGCCTCGCAGCTTCACGTTAACCCTACTTTGCAGCTGTATAAATGTGAAACCCAGCTTTGAAGCTACACATGTGAAACCAGCCTTGCGGCTGCATGTGTAAAACCAGTCTTGAATCTGCATGTGTGAAACCAGTCTTGCAGCTGCACGTTTGAAACCAGTCTTGCATCTGCATGTGTGAAACCAGCCTTGCAGCTGCACGTGTGACCCTGTTTTGCAGCCATGTAATGTGAATTCAGTTTGCTTGTTAGTGTAACAATGACTCACACCAATACTTGCCATTAGCAAAGTGATGTCTTATCTAACAAGATACAGTTAACGGGAGGAACAACATATACCTCATACTTACATATTATCAGGTGATTGAACTTTGGATCACTTGACCTGATTTTGGATATTTAATGGCCACTTTGCTAGTTCTTGTCATCGATCATTCAGAAAATAGAGCAAGCACATACATGAGAGTTGTTTCACTGCTATTAATCAGTATAGCGTCTGATGATATATATCATAATAAAATCACAGTATATACTTGTACTAAATGCAGCTGGGAAGGAATACCTGGAGCCAGGTGACGTAAAGACCATCGACCAGATTGTTTCACAGAGGCGTTACACAGTTTGGGGGAAGCTGCTGTACTCCTGTACTCTACACAGCCAACCGTGACAATGAAGGTTCAGGAAACGGATTAAATAAAATCCAAACTTTGGGATCTTTTTAATCACTTACATAGCAAGACAATTTAAGGAATATACATATATAAAAAACTCAAAGTAAACAGTATTGCCCATGTAAATCCAAAATAGTTAATTATGTTAATCAAAGTATTGAATGAAGCACACTGCAGATCAAGAGATTTCCATATTCCACCTGTGATTATAACAGCTCTTGTTAACACCCAGTGATGGCTTCTATTAGATACAGCAAGGCAGACTTAAAAATTCCATTATTAAAAATCTTAAATACGAAAACATTTTCTACTGAAAAGGCACAACTTGACTATTGTTTGAGTTATTTACAGAATTTCTACTGATCAGTAGTCAAAAAATATTCTTATTTGATTGCATACTTACAGGTTGTTGAAATTCCAAATAATGTTGGTTGAATCACCTTCTTATACACCTGGCCATATCACTGCTGAATAATTAGTTATACACCTGACAACAGCATGACAAGGGATAATTAAACACTCCCTTAATTGGCAGATGGGCATACAAGGTTCGACTATAATTGTACCTGAATTAAATTCCATACAGAATACATAATTGATATAAGCCCACTAATGTAGAGAATAAATTACCATACCACTACAGACACTACACCAAGTATACTGTACATTATAAGAACTCCTACAGTGAGCACTATCAATTCTTGGCAGTTCTACAGTAATATAGGCGACACTTTCATATTGATTGGGTTTACTAATTCAACTGACTAGAGCTAAAATGTTCAATCGCAAAAGAGAACAAAAATATTTCACATTATATATCAGCCTTACCACTCTATCAATGACAAATAGGAAGAGAGGATTCGATCACAAAATCACAGTAGTGAGTGGGTATGGTTTTATGACGCTTTTAGGAATATTGTGGCAGCATCATGGCAGGGAACCCAAGAAATTAAGCCACTATGAGCCAGATATTGTAATTGTTTGGGGAACTGAACCAGGGTCTTCGGCGTGATGAGCAAATGCTTTAACCACTGGGCTACACCCCTGCACAACCAAATGAAAGTAGCTAACAACTTTTTGAATAATAAATGCATGCATTTAGTTGCCTCTTCAACTTCTTGTACAGAGAATGAAACTTCTAGAATAAAATACAATTGAATTACTGTMAAAATACTAA
Source organism: Haliotis laevigata (assembly GCA_008038995.1). Taxonomy (NCBI): domain Eukaryota; kingdom Metazoa; phylum Mollusca; class Gastropoda; order Lepetellida; family Haliotidae; genus Haliotis; species Haliotis laevigata. The sequence goes on along the minus strand of VKKT01001984.1, from coordinate 101,002 downwards.
ACATTCAAACAACATCACCATTTATTTCCCTACAAAACTGACAGCTTCATGTGAAATGAATGAAAAACTAATCAAGAGCAGTACTAATTTATACCCCCTCCCAAAATCAGCTTAAGTCATTTAGTCAGTTTAAAATCTGTAACCCGCATAACATGAAAGTGTCCCACAGTGTTGATTAGACTTGAGCGACAGGATAATTATCTATGAAAAACCCCTCAGAATCATGTCTATTGAGTGCCATCATCCTCTATCCTTCGAGCAACATAATATTACTTTCACACACTGAATCCAAGGTTATAATTTTACCAGAAAATCAGTTGTGAGATATAAACTTGCTGGAATCTCTAAGGATGTAGTATTCTGTGACGCCATCTCGGTTGGTTACCATGGAAACAAGCACCGTAAATTTATCTGTGGTCAGAGTTATCGCGATCTTGCATACTAAATATAAAGCCAACAAAAAACAGGAACATAACAAAGTCGTAAACGCATCTCAGGACTTACAAAATACACATTGCACATGATGCCATCTATCTGGCTGACCCTTTGGTTAAGGTTATAGGTCAGGGTCTATAGGTCATTGTTATTAGCCCCTGGGGTCAATGAAACCCTCTCAACCCAGGACAAAACGTATCTGTTAAACTTCATGACAAGATTTTCCCAGGAGTACACAGCGAGGAGACAATGTTTGCCTGCATAAACAATCTCAGCTGATGGAAGCAAAATCTTAGCGATAATAACGTGCATGCATCAGAGCAAATATTCCAATTAATTTAAGGATATGACAAAAATACATATGTACAATAATTCCAAACATATGTTCATGCTTCACTCAACATTGCACGTATAATCCACACAATCTCACTGTTTCCAGCCAACACTTGATGATTAGACCAGACCAGACAACTACAGTAATTATAATAATCATATATTTATTTAAAATCCTCAAATCAAAATGTAGTGTCCTGAGCAAATTCAGGAGGGAATATGGCACATATTCACCATAATAAGTGCCTTGGGCTCTTGGAAAATTGACAAAGGAGGCAGGTTATTAAACGATATACAAGGAGTTGATTTTGTTTCCTGAGATCAAGCAGTGTAAACCTACATGAATGAAACTCAAATATCTGAAACATACACAAGCAAATACAGATTTGCATGTACATGGTTGGCATCATAAAGATTAATTAAATTTTGTCACAAAAATTGTCTTCTTGTAGCACGGTGCTTAATATGGCGAATATGGCAGCATAAAACCATTAAATTACTTTTCTGACATTTCATGAAGCAAAACTTTACAGGAATTATGTAAGTAACATGATGTTTGATCTTATTCCATCAACTTTTGATATTGGAAACAGCTGGTGGAAAAATGGCAAGAAATAAGAGACTGAAAATGAACCTCCAACCATAGCACTTTCATACTGAATATAAACTCCATAACTTATGTCAGAACTGCTCTGACATGCTTTAACTGGTATAATTAATATTACCACTAAGTTTCAAAGGTTAACCAATAAAAGGCAGTATTTGTAAACAAGCGAGGCAAAATATAGATAGTTGTCACATCTGTATGTACATGTATTATATTTGTTCAAATTCCAAACAAGGAACACCTATGAAGAGACTGTACAGAACTCAAACAAAACAACACTTTCAATGTGGTTCGGGAAACAAGTCATTTCCAGTCAATACACATGCATCTCTGTATTGACCCTTAAATGTTGATTTGCTTGTTCAGAATCTTTAACAAATCTGCCACACAAGTAAAAGTTGACCTTGCCTTCGAAAAATCTAAACTCAACTGAAATTATTCCCCACACCTAATTCATGATAAATGAACAAAATATCAGGAATACAATAACATCTAAGGAGCAAGGTCAACTTAACAAACGAAACCCTTCACAGAAAACTGAAGGTCCCTTGTTCCTCCCTTGACCTTCAACTAAGGGAGACCAGCAGGGGCGACACTCCTCTAGCAAAAATATTTCTACTGGTTTCAGTCTCTCAGTATCAATGCCTACAAAGAAGGGAGGTAACTCGTATTATGCTCTCCCCTTGAACCTGACTAGATCACATTATTTGGATATTGTTTGGCAGGCCAACAGTCACAATCATCTCTTGTATAATGCATGGTTTGCTCTTCTGGTCGTATTCTTAACAGGACGTTTCACACATTGATTATTTCTTCAGACGTCGTACTGTAAATATATGTGACAGAACTTCCTGGGAGCATGTGCAGCAGTGTACGACGCAGATCAACGTTTACCATCTCAACACACATTTACACTGACAAGGAAACGATTAGGTGGGTCTGGAGGTGAAGATAGGGTGTGAAGGGAAGGGTGGGGTTGGTCGTGAAGGAAGCGTTGGGCATCTAGTTAAGAAGAAGGTGTCTCTGGTTGTCATGAACAGGAGTAGAATCGAACACGTCTGCTGTTCAGTTTGCCCATTTTGTTTACATAAAATAGCTAGATTTGGGAAGAAAAACAAGTATTCCCATGTGGAAATTCAAAAACCCGGCCAAATGTTCAAGTGGTTGTGTCTAACCTGTAAATATATAAGTGAACGTTTAATCATATTTTCTCATTCCTATCATCTGGAGGCTGATGCTCTCTTATATTATAATAAACAAAAGTCAAAAGGAAAGTGTTGTTAACAGAGAGAGAAAGCTTGCAGACTGGAGCTATGAATATATTCAAGTAATATACAACATAGAAGAATGTTTCATTGTCTTCCAATTACGTTTATAAAATGGTGAATGAACGGGTTGAGATGATCTCGGGTATCTGTCAAGATGGGTCATTAAGAAGTTATATATTCAATACAAAAAATATAACTGAAGAATTAAGTAGAATTATTCTGGAAATAAATGAAAGGGAGGTGATTCAACTGTAAAGATTGACTCATGGAATTCAACCCACTGCATCACCAATTCAATGTCAAATTAAATCAGTTTAGAGTAAAACAGGTTTTCATACAGAAATACTTGCAGTCAAGGCATAGATGTATAACCTGGGTTCAACTGCCTTTGTTATCACAGCTTTTGCAAACCTAGGCTGCTGGCAGCAATATTGACCTCTGCCATCATCATCTCTTGGGTGATAACTAGGAATTCCGAGGCAAAGTGGAAGCGTGAGCGTGTGTGGAGCACAGCAGGCAGGGCGAGGACAGAGTGAGGGCAAGGCCTTACCACATGCAGTAGCAGGATATGTTAGTAGTTATTCATGAAAGCCAACAATTTTCTGCAATAGGTTACACAACTGACACATGGATTGATACTTCTTAAGTTATCCTGGCCCAAGTGAAAATATGACAGAAAATGTCATTAGTAATTAGAATTGGAAAAACTCTAACACAGGATCAACAGTCAGTCTGCCTGGTGCATATATATATCTTCAGGAGATGACAGGGTAGGTTGGTCTTGTGTTATGGGACATTGAAATATGCAAATTATATGAGCTGTACCCATTGAGTGGAAGGTTACCATAGTTTCTCGTAAGGCATGGTTAAATGAATTGTCATGGATGCATCCTGTCTAATTTGTAAACTGGAGAATAAATAAGTCTATACAAAACAACACTGGCATTATACACATAATGACAAACATGTGAACCACAGTCTTCGTAACTTTACACGGTGTAACAACTTAACAATAAACCGAGCTACCGAGAAGATGCATAACCTTGACTTATTGTAGAAATTTCTGGAATAGCTTCCTTCCCCATCGGACTAGTTTCATACTGAGTATTAGCACTAGGGGTGTTAACATGGTCTCCAGGTCAGGGTGTGAGAGGGTAATACATGATTTGTAGCACAATAACTTAAATAAGACGTAACAAAGGATTATCTATCTATACATACACGGCAGCATCCATCTTCTATGTACAGTCAATAATTGCAATGTTATTCAGTAAACAGGACTTACTTCAAGTATCATGATATCTTTGTAATCTTCGATCATTAATGTCAAGGAAATATTTTTTTTGTACACAAATAATAATACATTCATTTAACAAAAGACTGAGACAAACTTAGGTTCCATGGTATATTTGCTTTGCCCATAAATAACAAAGATCTGTGTGGTCCGTGGCGACGCTGTTTGTCGGGCGTCCGCAGCAGTTATGAGAGAAGCCGATATTGCAGCAACTGGGCAGAGAATGAGAGACACAGATTGACAACACAAACCATCTACTTTGCCCGGTCATGGTGGAACCAAATATAGTCAGTCTGTCAACGATCAGGATCCCGAGGCACTTGTGTCATTTGAATTGGTCTCCGCTGGCTTTTTTCCCCTCGTCATCCGCTCCAACTCTGCCGCAGCGTCACGCGAAACTTTATCTGTGAAGATTGACAGTTCATATGAAGGTATAGTAAGCTGCAACTTTTAAAAACCTTGGACATTTATAATCATTCTTGGGTTGACATTTTTCATATGATGAAACAACATGTCAGCTTGATGATAGAGGCCCAGGTGAAGTTAAGCTTGTTTTAACCTCTTTTATGAGCATTGCTGATAAACCAAATGTAACGAATGCGAAACTACGACAAATAAACAGAGATGACAAACAGGCAGCTTAACCCTGGTCCCAACATCAACCAGATGTACTGAAGCTCACATTTATTATACACATTAAAAAACACACAACCAGAGGATCACTAAAAGTAAATGATTACATACAGATGATATAAATGATTACATAGAGATGATATAAATGATAAGAAGAAAAATCAGATTTGAAGAATGACTGCCACAGGTGGGTCTTGGTGTCATATAGCCCTGATTTCATAACACACCAAAAACACACCGACCATGCAATTTCTCTGTGAAGGTGGGAGAGGGGATGGGATGTGTGATTCTTGATTAAGAACTTTAGTAAAAGGTTGGCAAATAGCTCTTAGAAACAGATGGGTTCTGATTCATCCTGAACGTCTAGTCCTTCCTCTTCTATATCACTCACTATCTCTGTATTTCAGTTATCATCTGTCATTCTTAAATATCCCCTACGTTTTTTTGACACATGAGGACAAATGACACATGAACTTGCTATTTTAACAGAACATTTTAGTTCAGTGCTAGAGATGGAGAGATGGATATATGGATGGATGGAAAGATGGAAGTCAGATGGTTGAGTGATGGTGACTCAGGACACAAGTCCACTTTAATAAGATCAAGGTGAGTCAGAAATGTAATGCAAGTCATGCAATCAAGGGATGTCATTGTCCATAGTGATAATAAATAGCGATCAATAAACATCTAATGCAGACACTAAATCATGTAATATATTTTATTAAAATTGATAATTTATACTTATCCTGACTCATGCTTAATTGCTTGGAGAGAGAGTGAAGAGCGTGTTGGGTCATGACGGATTTCCCGCCAAAATACCTAAGGGAGGTAACACTGGGTGAGTGATTTTACGTCCGCTTTTTT